>CM038702.1:66183567-66258567 GCA_021613375.1 Megaleporinus macrocephalus | reverse complement strand
TACCCTAACCCTAAAACCCTAAACCCTAAACCTTATACCTTAAACCTTACCCTTACCCTAACCCTAACCCTAACCCTAAAACCTTAACCCTTAAACCTTATACCTTAACCATAACCCTAACCCCTAAACCTTATACCTTAACCCTAACCCTTAAACCCTAAACCTTATACCTTAACCCTTATACCTTAACCCTAACCCTAACCCTAACCCTTAAACCCTAAACTTTATACCCTAACCCTAACCCTAAAACCTTAAAACTTTAAACATTAAATTCTAACCCTAACCCTAACCCTAAGACCTTAAACCTTAAACCTTAAACCTTATACCTTAACCCTAAAACCCTAAACCTTAAACATTATACCTTAACCTTAACCCTAAAGCCTTAACCCTTAACCCTAGTTTTAATCCTAACCGTATCCATGTTTTAGGTTGTTCGTTCCTATAAGGACTTGTATGTTGAAGAACCTGAATACGGGTGGAGTGGTGGGTTTTCCAGGCTGTGGTTTTGGCTGGTAGTGCTGGAGAGTTTCCTCTCTCTCTGTTTGGAGCTGTTTTCAGTCAATTAAATATAAAGCTGTGTTATGGACCGTAACCTCAGGCTGAATGTGTCTGCAGAGAATCTGGAGGGTTACAATATTTGTCGGTACCAAATATACCAAATATATTGTCTAATATTCTTAGACTGTCGGACTTGTGCTTGCAGGTGGAGTGAAACTCCTGGTCTTAAATAAAATTCTGCACATATTTGCACATATGAATGTATTTTAATAAGCATGCAGCACTCTCAGTGTAAAGCAGAATCCAGATTACTGGCAATATTCAGTAGTACACGGTGAGTCAAAAGTCTCTGGACATGCATTTATATTTAGAAAGGAAAGAGAAAAGGATGTATCTGAATACCCCAACAAGTAACGGGTGAGGGGTCCTATCTTTTAGACTATGTCCCAAACATGGCCGCCACCCTGAAAGCCGCCATATTGGATCAAAATCAAGTTTTTCCAATGGGAAGGTGGTCGTGTAGCAGATCAAAGAAGACCAGAACTGTCTCAGAAATCGATTGATCCAGTCAGATTTGCAGTATCTTTTGTGGTTCAAACGTTATCAACACATAAAGTTACAACAGCAACCACATGGAACAGCATGTTCATCACAGATCTGAAGGCGCAGTTCAGCACCAGGGTCAGCACACTGAATAGAAGATACGCCCCCTCACCCTTTACTTCCTGGAGTATTTTATTTCAGTTCTGAAATAAAAGGGTGTCCTGAGACTTTTGACTCTGTATAACCACAGTGCTGGTATCTTGGTATTTGTGTTGTAGTTCTAGTAGGACAGGAGAACGTTCTTGACCTTGATAGACAGAGTGTCCAGGACGTATGCTCTGTACTGAGTAATGGATTGTACTGTGTTCTCAGGAAGAGGAGCTGCGCAAGAGTGGAGAAGCAAAATACCACCACCTCAATGAGGACCTACATGTGCTGATAGAGGTTTTCGCCCCGCCCGCCGAGGCCTACGCTCGCATGGGACACGCCCTGGAAGAGATTAAGAAGTTCCTCATTCCGGTGAGTGTGTGTGACTTTGTTTGCCATCTGTATGGGGACTCAGTCATTCAGAGTGGGTTTAGTGTGAATTGGTTCAGATGTTGTTTACAGTGGTGGGTGATGGTAACCAGACATCACCATGTCTACAACACCAGTATACATTTTTCATTTACTATCAAACCCACCAGTGAACCTACATGTGTCTACATGTGTCAGTATTTAAAAATACAGTTCTTCCCAAGATTTAGACACTTGGGGACATTATTATATTTCAAAAGCTATTATTTGCAGACAGGAAGCTGTATTTACTCGCTTTATTATTAAATATTAACAGTATTATTAGAGTAAGTAGAGCTTTTACATACGTCAGTGTGTTTATTTAACCCTTTCCAAGCTTCTCCTTCTATAAACAACCCAGTATTATTATCAGTTCTCATCTAATACCTGCTTTGACTGCTCAGTACTTCATTAAGCTAAATCAAGATTGCTGCTGAAGGAACTGAACACATTCATACAATGTCTGGGGCGTCCAGGAGAAATCTGGAACCTAACTTTGTTCTTCAAACTGGAGCTCAAGATCTGATCTACTTCTTTCACAATAAGATATTCATGTTACTTTGTATTGTATGTATGATTATTTACATCTGTTCTAATCAGATCTGCTGTCCTTACTGGTGAACATACACTTATATTATACACTACACACTCATACAGAAACACTACACACTCATACAGACACACTATACACGCATACTGAAACACTACACACTCATACTGAAACACTACACACTTATACTGAAACACTACACGCTTATACAGAAACACTATACACTCATACAGAAACCTAACACACTCATACAGAAACACCACACATCCATAAACACTACACACTCATACAGAAACACCCACACTCATAAACACTACACACTCATACAGAAACAGCACACACCCATAAACACCACCCACTCATACAGAAACACGTCACACCCATAAACACCACCCACTCATACAGAAACACTACACACTCATACAAACACTCTCACAGCAACACATGCTGGTGTGTGTGTGTTGCTCAAGCGTGACAAATCCTCAGTGGTTCAACTCTGTCGCCGGGCTTACTATTCAGCTTGGTTTCTGATTAAGCGGGTTTGGAGTAATTAAGGTTTTCCCTCCACCCTTCTGCTCGCAATTACACGTGTTTAGCACTTTCTTCTGTTTAATGGGAAAAACATTTAGGCTTTCCTGAGAGCCGTACATTCCTTGATTGAAGTGATAATTTTCACGCCGACTTTTAGTTTTCTCTACAGTCAGTTTTTTTTCTTCTCCCTGGTTTGATTGTAGAGGAAAATTAAATCAGACTGGCATGCGAGCGAAGGGTCGTCGTGGAGGGTGGGCTGTAGGGAGGTTACTGCTGGGTAATAAACGCCAGAGATGAGTAAATAAACAGGTGAATGCATTATTCATGCGTGGATCGTTGCATCTGATTTGCGAGGTATAATTCGGGGGGGGGGGGGGGGGGGGGGGGGGGCAGTTGTGTCGCGGTATAGTCTCGCTGCTTTCGGTGGTCTATGTTCCTGCGCGGGTCAGATTTATTGCAATTATACTTTTAAACCGTCCTCTTTATGCACATCCTGTGGCGGAGAGCCGTACGTCTGAAGACCGTGTGTTGGTAGACTGAACGAGTTTAATGCAAATATTGAAACTAGAAACACTGCAGGCCAAACGCATTTACATTAAAGTATAACCCATAAACACCACACACTCATAGAGAAACACTACACACCCATAAACACCACACACTCATAGAGAAACACTACACACCCATAAACACTACACACTCATACAGAAACACTACACACTCATACAGAAACACTAAACACCCATAAACACCACACACTCATACAGAAACACTACACACCCATAAAAACTACACACTCATACAGAAACACTACACACCCATAAACACCACACACTCATACAGAAACACTACACACTCATACAGAAACACCACACACTCATACAGAAACACCACACACTCATAGAGAAACACAACACACCCATAAACACTACACACTCATACAGAAACACTACACACCCATAAGCACTACACACTCATACAGAAACACTACAACACCTGTAAACACCACACACTCATAGAGAAACACTACACACCCATAAACACTACACACTCATACAGAAACACTACACACCCATAAGCACTACACACTCATACAGAAACACTACACACCTGTAAACACCACACACTCACAGAGAAACACTACACACTCATAAACACCACACACTCATACAGAAACACTACACATCCATAAACACCACACACTCATACAGAAACACTACACACCTGTAAACACTACACACTCATACAGAAACACTACACATCCATAAACACCACACACTCATACAGAAACACTACACACTCATGAACACTACACACTTATACAGAAACACTACATACTCATACAGAAACACGATACACCCATAAACACCACCTACTCATACAGAAACACTACACACCCAGAAACACCACACACTCATACAGAAACACTAAACACCCATAAACACTACACACTCACACAGAAACACTACACACCCATAAAAACTATACTCTCATACAGAAACACTACACACCCATAAACACTACACACTCATACAGAAACACTACAGATGCATAAACACCACAAACTCATAGAGAAACATTACACACCTGTAAACACTACATACTCATAAACACTACACACCCATAAACACTACACACTCATAGAGAAACACTACACACCCATAAACACCACACACTCATACAGAAACACTACAGATGCATAAACACCACAAACTCATAGAGAAACATTACACACCTGTAAACACTACATACTCATAAACACTACACACCCATAAACACTACACACTCATAGAGAAACACTACACACCCATAAACACCACACACTCATACAGAAACACTGCACACCCATAAACACTACACACTCATACAGAAACACTACATACTCATAGAGAAACACTACACACTCATACAGAAACACTACACACTCATACAGAAACACTACATATCCAAAAACACTACACACTCATACAGAAACACCACACACTAATAAACACTGCACACTCATACAGAAACACTACACACCCATAAACACTACACACTCATACAGAAACACTACACACTCATACAGAAACACTACATATCCAAAAACACTACACACTCATACAGAAACACCACACACTAATAAACACTGCACACTCATACAGAAACACTACACACCCATAAACACTACACACTCATACAGAACACTGTATGTACGTGTTTGCCAATGCTTACAACAGCATTGCGCCCTTGTGCTGCTTGTTAATGTTGGAGTGGAGCTGAAAATGGATTACAACACTGCCATCTAGTGGTCAGAGGTTTAAACACAACACACAATGATTCACTGTCTGACAGGAATCTGTGTATTGATACTGTGTGTTTGAGAATCGATACAGTATCCACAAACATAGTATCCTTATATTCGATATTTCAATATTTTCTTACACCCCTACATTGAAGTCAGTCTGCCAGCTCAGGTCCGGAGTAGTCGTGGTGAACTGCCACTGTATGTGGTACAGCTTCAACTTTGTGGACGCTGGTGCCTCTCAGTAGTGGTTTCTCAAAGTGTCCCCGGTCCCATCAGTTGATATCCATGAGGTGTTCGTTTGTGGTTCAGAGTCCTTTCTCTGGATTGGCTGAATCTTTGGATGATTCTCTGCGCCATAGAGAAGCACTTTGGTTCATTTTGTTTTGCCATTTTGGTTTGTTTACAGCGCTCTGGTGTAAATATGCATTAGTGTTTTTTAGAGATGAAGAAGATTCAGTTACTGATAAAGGAGGATGAGAGAGAGATGGGTGGAGGGGGGGTGAAATGAGAGAGGGAACCGTTGGGACCAGGAATTTATTTGCTTTGCCCCATTTATTATTTATAATGTGTCTCTATTGCTTTGAGGTTCTTCCCGTTGGCGGATTGTTATTAATCAAGCCTCTAATTCCCTTTAACAATCATACTGCGCGTCTGTGTGTGTGTGTGTGTGTGTGTGTGTGTGTGTGTGTGTGTGTGTGTGTGTGTGTGTGTGTGTGTGTGTGTGCAGGATTATAATGATGAGATCAGACAAGCTCAGCTGCAGGAGTTGACGTTTCTGAACGGAGGATCAGAGGACGCGAAAGTTCCAGCAGTGCGAGGGAAACCCAACTCCAGGGCTAGAGGCACACCTGCACCCGGCTCTCACAGGTACAACACAGCTCACACAGGTACAACACACCTGTGTTTAACTCACACAGGTACAACACACCTGCACCCATCTCACACAGGTACAACACACCTGTGTTTAACTCACACAGGTACAACACACCTGCACCCATCTCACACAGGTACAACACACCTGCACCCATCTCACACAGGTACACCACACCCACGTTCAACTGACACAGGTACAGCATACCTGCACCTGGACTATACACATACAACACACCTGCACCCGTATTATACAGATACAACACACCTGAAACCTGTATTATACAGATACAACACACCTGCACCTGTACTATACACATACAACACACCTGCACCTGGACTATACAGATACAACACACCTGCACCTGGACTATACACATACAACACACCTGCACCTGTACTATACACATACAACACACCTGCACCTGTACTATACACATACAACACATCTGCACCTGTACTATACACATACAACACACCTGCACCTGGACTATACACATACAACACACCTGCACCTGTACTATACACATACAACACACGTGCACCTGTACTATACACATACAACACACCTGCACCTGTATTATACAGATACAACACACCTGCACCTGTACTATACACATACAACACACCTGCACCTGTACTATACACATACAACACACCTGCACCTGGACTATACACATACAACACACCTGCACCTGGACTATACACATACAACACACCTGCACCTGTATTATACAGATACAACACACCTGCACCTGGACTATACACATACAACACACCTGCACCTGTATTATACAGATACAACACACCTGCACCTGTATTATACAGATACAACACACCTGCACCTGGACTATACACATACAACACACCTGCACCTGTATTATGCACATACAACACACCTGCACCTGTACTATACACATACAACACACCTGCACCTGTACTATACACAGATACAACACACCTGCACCTGTATTATGCACATACAACACACCTGCACCTGTATTATGCACATACAACACACCTGCACCTGTACTATACACATACAACACACCTGCACCTGTACTATACACATACAACACACCTGCACCTGTACTATACACAGATACAACACACCTGCACCTGTACTATACACAGATACAACACACCTGCACCTGTACTATACACATACAACACACCTGCACCTGTATTATGCACATACAACACACCTGCACCTGTACTATACACAGATACAACACACCTGCACCTGTACTATACAGATACAACACACCTGCACCTGTACTATACAGATACAACACACCTGCACCTGTACTATACACATACAACACACCTGCACCTGTATTATACACATACAACACACCTGCACCTGTACTATACACATACAACACACCTGCACCTGGACTATATACACATACAACACACCTGCACCTGTACTATACACATACAACACACCTGCACCTGTACTATACACAGATACAACACACCTGCACCTGGACTATACAGATACAACACACCTGCACCTGTATTATACACATACAACACACCTGCACCTGTACTATACACATACAACACACCTGCACCTGTACTATACAGATACAACACACCTGCACCTGTACTATACAGATACAACACACCTGCACCTGTACTATACAGATACAACACACCTGCACCTGGACTATACAGATACAACACACCTGCACCTGGACTATACACAGATACAACACACCTGCACCTGTACTATACAGATACAACACACCTGCACCTGGACTATACACAGATACAACACACCTGCACCTGGACTATACAGATACAACACACCTGCACCTGTATTATACACATACAACACACCTGCACCTGTACTATACACATACAACACACCTGCACCTGTACTATACAGATACAACACACCTGCACCTGTACTATACAGATACAACACACCTGCACCTGTACTATACACATACAACACACCTGCACCTGGACTATACACATACAACACACCTGCACCTGTATTATACACATACAACACACCTGCACCTGTACTATACACATACAACACACCTGCACCTGGACTATACACAGATACAACACACCTGCACCTGGACTATACAGATACAACACACCTGCACCTGTATTATACACATACAACACACCTGCACCTGTACTATACACATACAACACACCTGCACCTGTACTATACAGATACAACACACCTGCACCTGTACTATACAGATACAACACACCTGCACCTGTACTATACACATACAACACACCTGCACCTGGACTATACACATACAACACACCTGCACCTGTATTATACACATACAACACACCTGCACCTGTACTATACACATACAACACACCTGCACCTGTACTATACACATACAACACACCTGCACCTGTACTATACACATACAACACACCTGCACCTGTATTATGCACATACAACACACCTGCACCTGTACTATGCACATACAACACACCTGCACCTGTACTATACACAGATACAACACACCTGCACCTGTACTATACACAGATACAACACACCTGCACCTGGACTATACACAGATACAACACACCTGCACCTGGACTATACACAGATACAACACACCTGCACCTGGACTATACACAGATACAACACACCTGCACCTGTACTATACACAGATACAACACACCTGCACCTGTACTATACACAGATACAACACACCTGCACCTGTACTATACACATACAACACACCTGCACCTGTATTATGCACATACAACACACCTGCACCTGTACTATACACATACAACACACCTGCACCTGTACTATACACATACAATGCACCTGTACTATACACATACAACACACCTGCACCTGTACTATACACAGATACAACACACCTGCACCTGTACTATACACATACAACACACCTGCACCTGTACTATACACATACAACACACCTGCACCTGTATTATGCACATACAACACACCTGCACCTGTACTATACACAGATACAACACACCTGCACCTGTACTATACACAGATACAACACACCTGCACCTGGACTATACACATACAACACACCTGCACCTGGACTATACACATACAACACACCTGCACCTGGACTATACACAGATACAACACACCTGCACCTGGACTATACACAGATACAGGTTATTCATGCATTCACAAAAATAAAAACTTCGAAATAGAAACAGGACAGTTTGTCAAAACACTGATAGCTGAACTTTTTTCATCACCTTCTGTTTCTAATTACGAGCGTTTAGCACCTTTTCTCTTCAGACTAATTAGAGAAGCGGTTATCGTTTACTCTCTGCTCTTCACTGACGTGATTTCCTCCCACTCCACGTTTTCAGGAGGTTTTTCTTTTTTTTGTCCTGCTGTGGTTTATGATTACGAGAATTGCATCAGCACATCAGCAGATGAAGAACATTCTTGCTTTGCGGACCGTGGCTCTTTAAGATGAGGTTTAATAATCGGGGCTCGGTTTTAATGGCGCGGCTGTTTATTGTTTGCGTGCAAACTGTAAATTGCTGATAAGCAGATAAGGATAAAGAGATGCTCTTACCGGGTGAGGATTATAATTAGATGGGTTTGAGATCAGTCGAGTAATTAGCATTTGGCGTGTCTAATTTTAGAGTGTGGTAAGCAAGCGCTTTCCCGGGGGAGCGCGAAACCATCTGTATATATTTGCACAAATAATTACATGAGTTTATTATTTAATGCCCGTGCGAGCGCAGTGTGAAATCACAGCTCGGGCGAAGGTGAGCGGGCGCGGATCGATGCGGCCAGTTGGTTAAGGGGAAGGGATGCGACAGCGGCGGTGGCCGTGTTTGGGTTCTCGCTCGGCTCTAGTGGTCAGAAACTCGACCTGGCCGCTGGATTGATTATAATAAGGCACTGCGTCTCCTGTAATTGCTTTAATATCGTGTTTGAAATGGAGATGAATGTCTCGGCCCACACTCGGGCATAAGAACTAATCGATGCGGCAGGGAAGGCGCTGCTCGGGCTGAGGACGCCGGGTTGCTTTCCTTGGCCGCGTTTTTGATGTTTGATGGTGCTGATAGTCGTCCCTGCCTCCCACTCCTCTCCTCCCACAAAGGAAAGCAAGGAAAACAAGCCTCGCGTCCTGCAAATGAAGCCCTGCTTATTCATGAAGGAGCTCACAGTTTGCATAGCTGCGCACACAACACCGACTGGTTTCGCTCCTGTGGGAACGTTATGTAACGCCGTGTTCAGATGGTCCGGGGTAGATGCTTTAGAGATGCTCTTCTTGTCTTCAGCTTGGATTCTAACCTTTTCTGAAACAGGTGGACCATGCTCACTGGGTGGACGTCAAGCAAGCGGTGTTGTGAATATTTCCTACAAGTGAGTCTAAGCCCACCGAATACTGTTAAAAGACTGACCACCAGGACCCCCCGTCACCTGGCATCAACCAGCTCTCGTCTCCATTCGCATCATTCACTACATCCTTGACTGCTTCGCCGTATCATCCACCTGATGTAGCACCTGTGCAGCTTCTAAAGCTTTTACCTTCAGACTCAGCTTTAGTTAAATACACTGTAAATACTGTTCCACCAGAGGAGGACGGGTCTCTGCTTGTGAGTCTGGTTCCTCCCAACGTTTCTTCCTCCAGTTTTGAGGGAGTTGTTCTCGCCAACATTGCCTCTGGCTCATGTTTTCATGTTTTTAAACTCCTGTAAAGCTGCTTTGTGACAATATTGTTGTAAAAAGCTCTACACAAATAAAAATTGACTTGACTTCAGACACAGATGGCCGTCACACCAGATGCTACAGAGGTTACGAGAGGTTTATGGTTCAGTGAACCCTCAACAAGGATATCTGCCCTGAACCCAGAAGACAACAGCCAGGTGAAACATGGAGGCAGACCTATAAGACTGTGTAGTTGGCAGTAGAAGCATGTCTGTACCTCAGTATCTTCAGGAATAAAGAATATACTCTGTCTTCGTTTTGAAATTCAAGTAAAGAAGTTACAAGACCGACATACAGTTCTAACAGTAGTCACGTGTAATATAAGCTACACCACTGCCTCATTGAGGAATCAAAGACCAAACGTTACCTTACCAGAGCCTTTCTTGCCTTCCAGTTTCAAAAGACAAGGCCTTTCAGTAGTGAAAGCTAGTGCAGATAGCTGGGACTGACCTGAGGTGTTAGTCCTATTGGTTTGAATACATGGAGAAAACCCGTTTTCAGTCTCAGAATGCTCTCGGTTGTTCATATGAAAATTACTGGACGAACACTTTTCCTGAACTGGAAGCTCAAGAAGTCGCCGTTGTACCACAATATCCAGTTCTTTACTAAAGGTCTGTCTCAAAAGGGCATGTGAGCACTTCCTCCCAGCGCCTGCAGAGGTCTGTGTCTCCAGAGTACTAGGTAGCACACGCTCACACACACCAATCATCACACACACCTGTCACCCATTACAGCTCACAGTAGTGGCTCTATAGCACAGACCTTATAGTCCTACCTGGCACTGCATTCAGTGCGTGGAATTGAATGTCACAACATCTTACCTTTGCCCTTGACACAAGCCAGCGTCTGGCCGGCTTTCCATTAGGTCCAGTAACACCATGTCCCCCCTGGAGCCCTTGAGGCCACTGGACTCGCTGATCTCCCTAAACACTCACCTCCTGTCGTCTGAGCTCACTCCTGGCGTCTCTTCCCCATGGGTCACCCCAAGGTTTTTTTGGCCATCGGACATTGTGCTCACACCCTGAAGCGAGCTTTCCTCCAGCTTCCTCCAGTCCTCAGTTGACGGGAACGGAGAGAGTGGTGAAAACCCCCACAGGGATCCTCTCCTGGCAAGCTCCGGAACGACGCAAGGAGTAACCCCCTTTTGTAGGAACTGTCTAGACGGGACCTAGTTCCCGGTTTTCTCCCCAGCGCTCGAGAAGCAACTTCACATTCCACTGCTCAGACGGGAGATCTACACCTGAAGTCATCCGGGCTCTGTGGCTACCGTCAGCGGCTACACCAGTACCACCTAACCCACCTGCTCCAATAGCCACTCCCCCCAGGCTGCCTCAGACTCCAGCACACCTGGTCTCCCGGGACTCCCTCGTCTGCTAACCCAGCTCTTTGCTTTGTGTTCACATTTCATATCCCCGTAACGTCATGTCTGAGTCTGAGCAGTTTGGGGATTTTCCATGATTTTGTACTATTAATACCTTGAATACCTTGAAGAGCTCAGCGCACACCCACATTTCTCCAAAGCAGAATGTGATTGGTTGATCAAGCTGTCAAATAGTAATGATAATTAAAGGATAATGATAACGTCTTTTTCCTTCTCTTGAACAATGAAGCTGTTAAAAATACATTAGTCTGGATGAACTTAACACTTAACCAGTCATCTAGATACCATCATGATTACACTCTTAGATATTCTATTAATTAATAGAATTAATTAATTAATTCTTTTTATTTGCACTGCGTTTCTGATTAGCCAACACTGTCAAACACAAACAATCAATTTTTTTACTACAACTTCATGTAAAAGTTTAATTAAGCATTTCTGAGATTGTTTTAAGCTAGTTAGAATCTTATCGTATTATATCTTTTTTCTTTAAATTCAGTGATTTTGGCCAGTATCGGACCAATACCAATACTGGGTAACATACTGGTGCACCCATAATTAAACAGGTTGAGAGGATTTCAAACAACCAGAACCAGTTATGGTGAAGGTGAAGCAGCTTTATGACCTTCTCAGCAAACCCATTATTGAACAACACCTGAACAAAAATAAACAAAGAGCCCTAGCAAAGAGCTTCAGCATCCCTGTCCGTCTTTCGGATAACATGGAAGAGAAAATTTTATAACCAATTTTGATCCAAGATTTTTTTATTAACGTTAAAATACAAAGTGTGATTATATGACCCACCTAAGTTACAGTAGCTGATCTGCTGGAAGGTCTCCCGTGAGGGTCCAACAGTAGTTAGCAATAATACTAACACAGCATTTTCCTTGATATCGCTTTTAAATGTTGGAAATGTCCTGAACAAGCCGCTCTCCATACCTGTCCAGGACAATGAAAAGGTTCTCGGTAATAAAATCCAGATGAGGGTCATAGCACAGCTCAACAGTGATAGGAGGTCATAGTAGTTTTCTGCTTTACAATTTCCCCAAGAAGTTTTCACCATTGTTCTTGAACGTCAACCTAGCTGTTGATTCTCTAATTTCTCTAATTTGAGGAGCTACACTTTGATCCTGTTTCCATTTATTCCATTTATTCTTCTGCTCAAATTTTTAGTCCATCACCTTAGTGAAGCAGAGCCACGCCGTATATGAATTAGTGTATGGTACGATATTTGTGGATCAGAGAGAAAAACGGATTGACAACATACACATGAAGCAGATTCACGATCACGTGACTGTTTAAATGGGTTTTATTATATGCCATGTTTGTTGGCTTTGCAGGACTAGAGGAGGTGTCCCTCCCCCCCAGGCAGCAGTTCCCAGGGGTGTGGCCCCCAGAGGAGCCCCGCCCAGCCGAGTCCCATCCAGCAGAGGAAGGGGCGTTCCTGCACAGAGAGCACGCGGAGCTCTACCTCCAGGGGGATACAGACCGCCTCCGCCTGTAGTGCAGGACTCATATGGAGAATACGTGAGTCCCTCCACCTTCCCTATACATTACTCACACTGTGGGTCTGTCTGAAAACCTAATTAATGTCTATGTAGGGTCTGTCTCAAACCCTAGTGAGTGTCTATGTAGGGTCTGTCCCTAAAACCTAGTGAGTGTCTATGTAGAGTCTGTTCTAAAACCTAGTGAGTGTCTATGTAGGGTCTGTCCCTAAAACCTAGTGAGTGTCTATGTAGAGTCTGTCTTAAAACCTAGTGAGTGTCTATGTAGAGTCTGTCTTAAAACCTAGTGAGTGTCTATGTAGGGTCTGTCTCCAAACCTAGTGAGTGTCTATGTAGGGTTTGTCTGGAAAAACCTGGTGAGTGTCTATGCAGGGTCTGTCTGTCTCCAAACCTAGTGAGTGTCTATGTAGGGTCTGTCTCCAAACCTAGTGAGTGTCTATGTAGGGTCTGTCTCTAAACCTAGTGAGTGTCTATGTAGGGTTTGTCTGTCTCCAAACCTAGTGAGTGTCTATGTAGGGTCTGTCTCTAAACCTAGTGAGTGTCTATGTAGGGTCTGTCTCCAAACCTAGTGAGTGTCTATGTAGGGTTTGTCTGTCTCCAAACCTAGTGAGTGTCTATGTAGGGTTTGTCTGTCTCCAAACCTAGTGAGTGTCTATGTAGGGTCTGTCTGTAAACCTAGTGAGTGTCTATGTAGGGTCTGTCTTAAAACCTAGTGAGTGTCTATGTAGAGTCTGTCTTAAAACCTAGTGAGTGTCTATGTAGGGTCTGTCTCCAAACCTAGTGAGTGTCTATGTAGGGTTTGTCTGGAAAAACCTGGTGAGTGTCTATGCAGGGTCTGTCTGTCTCCAAACCTAGTGAGTGTCTATGTAGGGTCTGTCTCCAAACCTAGTGAGTGTCTATGTAGGGTCTGTCTCTAAACCTAGTGAGTGTCTATGTAGGGTTTGTCTGTCTCCAAACCTAGTGAGTGTCTATGTAGGGTCTGTCTCTAAACCTAGTGAGTGTCTATGTAGGGTCTGTCTCCAAACCTAGTGAGTGTCTATGTAGGGTTTGTCTGTCTCCAAACCTAGTGAGTGTCTATGTAGGGTTTGTCTGTCTCCAAACCTAGTGAGTGTCTATGTAGGGTCTGTCTGTAAACCTAGTGAGTGTCTATGTAGGGTCTGTCTCTAAACCTAGTGAGTGTCTATGTAGGGTCTGTCTCTAAAGCTAGTGAGTGTCTATGTAGGGTCTGTCTCTAAACCCAGTGAGTGTCTATGTAGGGTCTGTCTCCAAACCTAGTGAGTGTCTATGTAGGGTCTGTCTGTAAACCTAGTGAGTGTCTATGTAGGGTCTGTCTGTAAACCTAGTGAGTGTCTATGTAGGGTCTGTCTGTAAACCTAGTGAGTGTCTATGTAGGGTCTGTCTCTAAAGCTAGTGAGTGTCTATGTAGGGTCTGTCTCTAAACCCAGTGAGTGTCTATGTAGGGTCTGTCTCTAAACCCAGTGAGAGTGTCTATGTAGGGTCTGTCTCTAAACCTAGTGAGTGTCTATGTAGGGTTTGTCTGTCTCCAAACCTAGTGAGTGTCTATGTAGGGTCTGTCTCTAAACCTAGTGAGTGTCTATGTAGGGTCTGTCTCCAAACCTAGTGAGTGTCTATGTAGGGTTTGTCTGTCTCCAAACCTAGTGAATGTCTATGTAGGGTTTGTCTCTAAACCTAGTGAGTGTCTATGTAGGGTCTGTCTCTAAACCTAGTGAGTGTCTATGTAGGGTCTGTCTCTAAAGCTAGTGAGTGTCTATGTAGGGTCTGTCTCTAAACCCAGTGAGAGTGTCTATGTAGGGTCTGTCTCTAAACCCAGTGAGTGTCTATGTAGGGTCTGTCTCTGACTTTTGAGCTGTATGTGTTAAGTGGGCTAGATACAAGGTAGGTATTCTGAGTGTGATAACGTTGTCATATCACCCACCTCTAGTTCTTGTTGTGTTGATTGCACGCTTTACATAATGAAGTCATGCTGCACTGATGTGCTGTTGCAGGGGATTGTTTTGTAACGGTGGGCTTGTTAGTCCGGATTATGGCCTGTTTACACCTTGACATATTCATCCCGTCAAATGCATTTCGCTCACGTCCTTTAGCTCTGCTGGACCCCCGCCAGGAAACCCCTCAGCACGGCTCCCGATGGGCCGCCGGCTCGAGTGTTCAGCGTTCCAACAGACGGCCGGGGTGGAGGGGGGTGAACAGGGTGGGCGCGGTGCCCGGTGGTGCCCATATCTAACCGAATGCGACAGGTTTATTCAGGGGGTCGGCATGCAAACGCGCTGAGGTCGCAGGAAACCAAGCCGTCGCCAGCTGCTCTCTGGGACCACGACTGCTGTAAACTCACACACACTCACATGCTCGGTTACCCAGAACGCACACAAACACACACTGAAACATCTGGTTGATGATGAATGCAGAAGCCTCGCTGCAAATTATGGCTCCACCGAACTCAGCTCAGGGGCATCCAAACATCTCAGGAGACCTTCTGGTCCTTCAGGAAAGGCCTAATCATTTTCTGGAAAATTAAAAAAAAAAAACATGTCTGTAAATCATCTTAAGCTCCTTAAACATATTGTAGTAATACTCTCATCTCATTAGTTGGAAACATCAGGGATAACATATTGGAATGCCCAATGGAAACCAATCCAATCCGTTTTTTTCCCTCATGGTATCTAGATAAGTGAGCTCTCCCACTGATTAGGACTACAGGAGCTAAGATGATCACCCAATGTGTAACAACCTAATCAGATCAATCACTAACATTTTTCAGGGTTAATTCTATGTCATCTTGGCTGGAAGTTGTAGTTTGAAATTATTTTCACATGTTTAAGCTACACAGTGAGGGAAAAGCGAGTATGTTACATACTAAACCTAACCTTAACCTCAGTATCCAAACCTAAACCTAACCTTAACCTCAATATCCAAACCTAAACCTTAACCTCAGTATTTAAATCTAAACCTAACCTTAAACTCAGTATCCAAACCTAAATCTAGCCTTAACCTCAGTATCCAAACCTAAACCTAACCTTAACCTCAATATCCAAACCTAACCTTAACCTCAGTATCCAAACCT
Organism: Megaleporinus macrocephalus; assembly: GCA_021613375.1. Taxonomy (NCBI): domain Eukaryota; kingdom Metazoa; phylum Chordata; class Actinopteri; order Characiformes; family Anostomidae; genus Megaleporinus; species Megaleporinus macrocephalus. Next base: position 66,242,054 of record CM038702.1, on the reverse strand, counting down.
AAACCTAACCTTAACCTCAATATCCAAACCTTAACCTTGACTTGACTTGACTTGAGTATCCAAACCTAAACCTAACCTTAAACTCAGTATCCAAACCTAAACCTTAACCTCAGTATCCAAACCTAAACCTAACCTTAACCTCAATATCCAAACCTAACCTTAACCTCAGTATCCAAACCTAAACCTAACCTTAACCTCAATATCCAAACCTAAACCTTAACCTTGACTTGACTTGACTTGAGTATCCAAACCTAAACCTAACCTTAACCTCAATATCCAAACCTAAACCTTAACCTCAGTATTTAAATCTAAACCTAACCTTAAACTCAGTATCCAAACCTAAATCTAGCCTTAACCTCAGTATCCAAACCTAAACCTAACCTTTACCTCAATATCCAAACCTAAACCTAACCTTAACCTCAGTATCCAAATCAAACCTAACCTTAACCTCAATATCCAAACCTAAACCTTAACCTCAGTATCTAAAATGCTATGTTTGTGCTCTATTAGATTGTGGTGAAAACTACACCAGTGAAATGTCCTCACACAAAGAATTCATACTGTTCTGTACTTGGACATGTGGTCCTCACAAATATAGTGCTACAAAAACACACACACACACACACACACACACACACACACACACACACACACACACACACACACACACACACATACATACACATGAGCTTGTTTATTTACGGAAAGCTGTTCATGTTTTTTCTTATCAAGTGGATGGGTCTGGAGATTGCTCTGTGCTGGGCGTGTTTTTTTCGTGGTTGTGTACACAGATCGAATCTCTCTGCTCTCTCAGCCTGTTTGCCTTTTTACACGGTCTTGATGCGAAAGCAGGGCGAGGATTTGTTTAATAAATTTATTGATGAATTTTGAAAGCCGAGTCCGTGGGCAGCAGACATTATTGAACATGAGATAAAGTCGGATCTTATGGCGCCGTGATCAGCGGATCATTTAAAACTGGCGTCTTAGTCATGCCACAGTTAAACCAACCCCCTGTTTCAGACCAACACGTAGTCCAGTGTTATACAAGCTGGTTTTCTACACCATAGAGTCAATAGTCATTTTAATACGTGCTTCATTTACACTACCGTTCCGAAGTCTGGCATCACTTTTTGTTGCAGGAAAATATATAAAATAATTCTATTATCATGCTGATGCTTCATAGCTTGCAACCGATTAGCTGTGAAAATGAAGATATGTTGGTGTGTCCAGAACAATGACCAGAGCTGTGGGTTCTAAAACGTCTGATTTCTGTTTAAGTTCTAATTAAGAATGCCTAGTTTTACAACTGTTTGCAAATGTCTAAAGAGATACTATTTTAAAATACACTATAAGAGCGTCAGTAGAATACAGTGTATTGTTTAGACATATAGAAAATATTCATGCTGTGCAAAAGTCAGAAACCCTTCATTTATTAAATCTCCAGTCTCAACAGCCATTGAGGACCAGCTACTGATCTTTCAGGAGATGTTTCTGAGAATATTAGATATAAAACTAAAAAAAGCACGTTTGATGGTACACGGGATTGTTGCACAGCTAAACAACCTAAACCTAACCTCAGTATTCAAACTGTAACCTTAATCCCAGTATCCTAACCTAAATCTGACCTTAACCTCAATATCCCAACCTAACCTTAACCTCAGTTATACAAACCTAAAGCCAACCTTAACCTCAATATCCAAACCTAACTTTAACCTCAATATCCAAACCTAACCTTAATCCCAGTATCCAAACCTAAACCTGACCTTAACCTCAAAATCCAAACCTAACCTTAACCTCAATATCCAAACCTAACTTTAACCTCAGTATCCAAACCGAACCTTAGCCTCAGTATTCAAACCTAAATTTAAGCTTCCAAACTCAACCTTAACCTTAGTATTCAAACTTAAACCTAACCTTAATCCCAGTATCCAAACCTAAACCTAATCTTAACCTCAATATCCAAACCTAAACCTAATCTTAACCTCAATATCCAAACCTAAACTTAACCTTAACCTCAGTATCCAAACCTAAGGCTAAACTTAATCCCAGTATCCAAACCTAAACCTAACCTTAACCTCAATATCCAAACCTACACCTAACTTTAACTTTAACCATAATGTTTGGGTGAGCTTGAAAATGAGTGGGAGTCCGGAGGGGGTTAGGGATGGAAAAAAACGACAGACGAGTGCTGGTCAAGACTGCAGTCGTGGTCGGGGGTCTGCTCTGAGTCAGTGTATGTGAAACAGTGTCTGTTGGTCAAGCAGAAGTTTAGAAGATTGGCGTGCAATTTTTCTATTCTATTCATGCTCTATGGAAAAAATCTGGGGTTTCAGAATCAGTGCAGCCGATCACAAAGCTGTTTACATAAGAAAGCAGAACGTGTGGGGCTCCTAACAACCACCTGGAAGTCCACCAAAATTGTCCCTGTTTGATAAACAGCACTTCTCAGCAGATCTTTGAGAGTGAGGAGAACATCAAGCTCCACTCTTGCTTTAGATTTGAGAACATCTACAGGAGTTTCTGTCCATCCGTCCACTGCGAGAAGACACCTCAACACTATTGGGGGTCTGAAAGAATGTGTAGGTGTTCAAAAAGCTCCTCACTGAGAAAAGGAGATACGGACACATCAAACTATGAAGCTGCTCTCAGAACAATGGACTGACCACCCCAGAGTCCAGAACCTCAACACCACTGAACATGTTTGAGATTATTTGGATGCTGAGAAGCAGAAAATGTTAAACCATCTTCTTAAACTGAACTCTGGAGGTCTGAGGATCTGAAAGTGAGTCCCTTGAAAAGAATAGAAACTCCAATAATGATAAGTAGTGTACACAGTAAACACTGAAACTTCTATTCTGGGCATGTTTTGGTTGAATCACTTGTTCTTGATAGTGATTTTGAAAGTAAAAAAATTAGTTAATAAAGGGTGGTCTCTGACTTTGGTAATGTAATCACTACATAATACATTATTATTTATTAAAAAATTAATAAAATATCTATTCTATAAAATATCTATCAAACACAAACGTGGTACGGCTGGTTTACATTCAGCACTTCCACCACTCGTCTGCTTGATTCGATGAGCCACTGTGTGAGAGATGGTGCATATATTATAGTAGAGGAGGTGGTTTAAAGCCTGTATGGCCCCCAAGAAGATTTAATTTGGGTCCGAGTTTTTATATTACCTCCTTTTCTCTTCCAGGCGTCGCTGTTTGAGTTTTTGTGTAAATGACTTCATCCGCATGCGCATGATTTCCACAACGCTGCACTCTCATTTTCAGTGCCGGGTCTCCTCCGCCTCCAGCCGCGGCCTTTAATTAGCCCGTTCCGTGCCCCCAGTGTCTGCGTGTTGACAGCAGGAGCAATAAAACCTGAGCTTTCCTCCTCATCCTCCTCTTATTCACCTCCCCTCTGCTCCTCCTCCTCCTCTTGGACTCCTATTACCGATTCATTAAACCTCAGGAACCAGAGCTGCATGCCCTTCATAATCTCTTATTCATTACATTACAGTGAGCCTACAGGTCAAAATAAATTCCCAGGAATGTGATTAGAGGGCGGATGTGATGGCCCTCCTGCCAGGCCGAGCAGAGGGAGAGTGAGGGCTTCTCATAAAGAAGCATACATTAAGGGTTTTTTTTTTCTTTTTCATGGATGTCCTTAACAATGTTCTGCAGGATGCAGGAGTGGTGCTCCTGAACTAAGGTAGCATTGTCCACCAGCTGGTTTATGCCTGGTTTCAGCTTCCATCTCAGAGTATACATACAGATGTATACAGTTAATTTGGCCATCTATCGGCTTGACAGGCCGGGTGAGTGATGCGTTCCCCCTTTACTGTGGGCTATGGCAATTTTCCCCTGTTCCAGCAGCCCTGATTCCACTCTGTTAATTATCAAGTTGACCCAGCTGTGTTAGAACAGGGGAAACAATGAAGCGCAGTGCCGGAGCTGGAGTAGCCTACAGCGAAGGGTGAATGTTCTCCTGATTCTGTGATCAGATCACTGTTGAGTTCTGGAGGTGAATGAATGTAGTCGTCTGCCTGGAAAAGAATAAGTGCATGCCTGAGGAGTTAAATGTCAAACGGGTTTCATTTCAGGTAATTGACTGAATCTCAAATGGGTGGGCTTTATTAAAATGAAATTCACAGTGGCCCTTGGCCACCTGAATGGTAGTCCACTCTTGACCTGGCAATGACATTGACATTTGTAAAAAAAAAAAAAAAAAAAGTAAAAAACACTGCTGTGTCTGATGCAGTCACACTCTGCTACTATAAACACCACCATGAACATTGTGAAACTAACTATGAAAACCACAGTCAAGTTAACCATAAATAACACCATGAAAACCATAAACAGCACCATAAAAAACACCACCGAAACCACTAGGAACACCACTTTGAACACTACCATGACCACTACCAGCAAGACCTTGAACGCTACAATAAAGACCACCATGAGCACCACCATGAACACCACCATGAAACCTTCTATAAAAAACAATGAACACCGTCATGAAACCTTGTTTAAAAAACAATTAACACCACAATGAACACCACCATGAAACCTTCTATAAAAAACAGTGAACACCACAATGAACACCACCATGAAACCTTCTTTAAAAAACAATTAACACCACCATGAAACCTTCTATAAAGAAAACAATGAACACCATCATGAAACCTTCTTTAAAAAACAATGAACACTACCGTGAAACCCCCTGTAAAGAAAACAATGAACACCACAATGAACACCACCATGAAACCTTCTATAAAAAACAATGAACACCACCATGAAACCTTCTATAAAGAAAACAATGAACACCACAATGAACACCACCATGAAACCTTCTATAAAAAACAATGAACACCACCATGAAACCTTCTTTAAAAAACAATGAACACCACAATGAACACCACCATGAAACCTTCTATAAAAAAACAATGAACACCACAATGAACACCATGAAACCTTCTATAAAGAAAACAATGAACACCACAATGAACACCATCATGAAACCTTCTATAAAAAACAATGAACACCACCAAGAAAACCACCATAAAAAAAACATGAACACCTGTGATCACTTGAACCGTGTGAACCGTACCAGAAACAGAACCATTGCACCATAACTACCATGAACATTACATTTAACGTTATTAACACGGCAATGAACGCTATCACAAGCACTACCATGAACACCACCATGATACCTAACATGAACACTAATACTCGGACAACATTCATTCATAAATTAAGTCGAGGGAGGCTTATAAATTGTGAAGCAACAGAGGATCTATCAGATAGGAGTAGCTCAGTGGTCAGTAAATAGACATAAAAGGTGGGTGTTTCTTAATAAAATGGCCAGTATGTGGAAGTACAAAGTAGGTGTTTCTAAAAAAGTGGCCAGTGTTGTGTAGAACCACACGGCTCAGGCATTGCAAGCCTGACACTCCAAAATGCAACATTAATTATTTTGCTCTCTCTCTCTGGGGTTGTGATGGAAAATAAAATAGCGTCCTATCTCTCTATTGATGTCTCATTTTCCATATAATAATATTAATTAGTTCATATATAAGCTGAAAAAACCTCGGAGTGCTTTGCATTGTTTGTTGCTGTGATATTCAAGCTTCCCAGCTTACTGTTCATTGTTGTATTCACTGGAACTGGGAGTAATTACTCAAACCAAGTGAACACTCGAACCAAATTGCATCTGTGTCCACACTCTCAGGCTTTTTGAAGTAAATTACCCATAATTACACAAAGGGCTGGGTGCTGAAATTCAGTTCCCAAAAGGCACCAACTAAATTATATTGGTATTTCTAAGCAATGAACAGAGGTGTGCAGAGTAGCCTATAGCCATACTAAAGTAAACCTAGGTATAAAAACCAACTTGTAGAAACAGAAAAGTTGAGCACCACCTTTCCACTCCTTATTTCCATTGCAAGACCATGTCTCGAATTTAAAACATGCCACTGTTTTCAGAAGTTTATCCATATTTTATTACAGCTCCATAATTCCAACTCTCAGTAGGCATACCAACCACTGAACCACTGTATAGCAACTCACTACACTATACCAACAACTGTTTACCAACCACTATACTATACCAACAACTGTATGCCAACCACTACACTATACCAACCACTGTATGCCAACCACTACACTATACCAACCACTGTATGCCAACCACTACACTATACCAACAACTGTTTACCAACCACTATACTATGCCAACCACTGTATACCAACCACTACACTATAGCAACCACTGTATACCAACCACTACACTAAACCAACCACTGTATACCAACCACTACACTAAACCAACCACTGTATACCAACCACTACACTAAACCAACCACTGTACTCCAACCATTACACTATACCAACCACTGTATACAGCCACTATACTATACCAACCACTGTATAGCAACCCACTACACTATACCAACCACTGTATACCAACCCACTACACTGTACCAACCACTGTATACCAACCACTACACTAAACCAACCAATGTATACCAACCACTGTATACCAACCCACTACACTATACCAACCACTGTATACCAACCACTACACTATACCAACCACTGTATACCAACCACTACACTATACCAACCACTGTATACCAACCACTACACTATACCAACCACCTGCAAGCATTATAACAAAGCACAAATCAGGGTCAGAACCCCGGTGAGCATGGCCTCATCCTTGTCTGGTTCACACTGGACAGCAAAATAAAAAGTCAATAAAAATTTGCAGTTAATACATAATACTGAATATAGAAAAAGGAAAAAAAGCAGCCTGCGATTGGACAGAAGGAAATAGATACCCACGACTGCTGCAGTCACTATAGCATAAGGTTCCGTTCTATTAACATATATGACCTCATGATCCATGCTCTACAAACTCTACAAAACCCTTTACGAGGGTGGGTTGTTGGAGTGATGTTGGCATCATTGAAGGCCAATAGAATGCAAGATGCATTGCTATTGACACTGTATCTAAACATGCTCTTCAAATAATATTAATAAAACCATTCAGTACGACCGCACTGTTAGTTATTACCAGGACTTCACAATACTTCACATAAACAGTATAGCAGTTAAAACATTTGGAGTGTTTTTCTGCTGACAGTTCAAGTTTTAGAGAAGTTTAAAGTTTGCACTGGAGGTTTTGTTTTGGGTTTGTTTCTTGTTTAAATGCTGGACTGCTGAAAGATGGTGGTGCATTGAGAAGCACAATATATGACAACGGAGGGCCCGGAGTTGGACAAATTACATACCATATGTATTGGTGACCATTTTAAACTCATGGTTATACAACCTGCTGAAAATAAAGCTGACAGATTTGAATCTTTGGGAAGAAATCTCACTCCAGCAAACCACTAGTCATTGCAGTGTGTCATCTGACTGCAGAGCAGAAAGAAAAACACATGCTGAAGAGAGTCGAAGACAGAATGGAGTTATAGAAACTAAATGATAACAAAGTCAGACGCCTTAAACTGGTAAACCAGCAAATCTCATAATACATCAAACCTAATGAACCATACGGTGGCACAGTGAATTCATCTCTGCCATGAAACAATAAATCAGAGAATGAGAGAAAACTGTTTTTACCAAGAACATTTTAGCAGCACTTCCGTGGCATACATTCTTAATTTTGCAAGAGGGAGGGCTATATTTGGGAGGGCTATATTTGGGAGGGCTATATTACTGGAGAGATATATTAATGGGGAGTTCTATTAGTGGAGTGTTATATTTGGGAGGGCTATATTAGAGGAGGGTTATATTAGTGGAGGGTTATATTTGGGTGGGTTATATCAGTGGAGGGTTTGGAGGGTTATATTAGTGGAGGGTTTGGAGGGTTATATTAGTGGAGGGTTTGGAGGGTTATATTATTGGAGGGTTTGGAGGGTTATATTAGTGGAGGGTTTGGAGGGTTATATCAGTGGAGGGTTTGGAGGGTTATATTATTGGAGGGTTTGGAGGGTTATATTAGTGGAGGGTTTGGAGGGTTATATTAGTGGAGGGTTATATGAGTGGAGGGTTATATTAGTGGAGGGTTTGGAGGGTTATATTAGTGGAGGGTTATATGAGTGGAGGGTTATATTAGTGGAGGGTTTGGAGGGTTATATCAGTGGAGGGTTTGGAGGGTTATATTAGTGGAGGTTTTGGAGGGTTATATTAGTGGAGGGTTTGGAGGGTTATATTAGTGGAGGTTTTGGAGGGTTATATTAGTGGAGGGTTATATGAGTGGAGGGTTATATTAGTGGAGGGTTTGGAGGGTTATATTAGTGGAGGGTTTGGAGGGTTATATTAGTGGAGGTTTTGGAGGGTTATATCAGTGGAGGGTTTGGAGGGTTATATTAGTGGAGGTTTTGGAGGGTTATATCAGTGGAGGGTTTGGAGGGTTATATTAGTGGAGGTTTTGGAGGGTTCTATCAGTGGAGGGTTTGGAGGGTTATATTAGTGGAGGTTTTGGAGGGTTATATCAGTGGAGGGTTTGGAGGGTTATATTAGTGGAGGTTTTGGAGGGTTATATCAGTGGAGGGTTTGGAGGGTTATATTAGTGGAGGGTTTTGAGGGTTATATCAGTGGAGGGTTTGGAGGGTTATATTAGTGGAGGGTTTTGAGGGTTATATTAGTGGAGGGTTTGGAGGGTTATATTAGTGGAGGTTTTGGAGGGTTATATTAGTGGAGGGTTTGGAGGGTTATATTAGTGGAGGTTTTGGAGGGTTATATTAGTGGAGGTTTTGGAGGGTTATATTAGTGGAGGGTTTGGAGGGTTATATTAGTGGAGGTTTTGGAGGGTTATATTAGTGGAGGGTTTGGAGGGTTATATTAGTGGAGGTTTTGGAGGGTTATATCAGTGGAGGGTTTGGAGGGTTATATTAGTGGAGGTTTTGGAGGGTTATATCAGTGGAGGGTTTGGAGGGTTATATTAGTGGAGGTTTTGGAGGGTTATATCAGTGGAGGGTTTGGAGGGTTATATTAGTGGAGGTTTTGGAGGGTTATATTAGTGGAGGTTTTGGAGGGTTATATTAGTGGAGGTTTTGGAGGGTTATATTACTGGAGGGTTATATTAGTGGAGGGTTATATTAGTGGAGAGTTATATTAGTGGAGAGTTATATTAGTGGAGAGTTATATTAGTGGAGGGTTATATGTGTGGAGGGTTTGGAGGGTTATATTAGTGGAGGGTTATATGAGTGGAGGGTTTGGAGGGTTTCATTAGTGGAGGGTTATATTAGTGGAGGGTTTGGAGGGTTATATTAGTGGAGGGTTATATGAGTGGAGGGTTTGGAGGGTTACATTAGTGGAGGATTTGGAGGGTTATAATAGTGGAGGGTTTGGAGGGTTATAATAGTGGAGGGTTTGGAGGGTTATATTAGTGGAGGGTTATAATAGTGGAGGGTTTGGAGGGTTATATTAGTGGAGGGTTATATCAGTGGAGGGTTATATTAGTGGAGGGTTTGGAGGGTTATATTAGTGGAGGGTTATAATAGTGGAGGGTTACATTAGTGGAGGGTTATATTAGTGGAGGGTTATATGAGTGGAGGGTTATATTAGTGGAGGGTTTGGAGGGTTATATCAGTGGAGGGTTATATCAGTGGAGGGTTTGGAGGGTTATATCAGTGGAGGGTTTGGAGGGTTATAATAGTGGAGGGTTTGGAGGGTTATATTAGTGGAGGGTTATAATAGTGGAGGGTTTGGAGGGTTATATTAGTGGAGGGTTATATCAGTGGAGGGTTATATTAGTGGAGGGTTTGGAGGGTTATATTAGTGGAGGGTTATATGAGTGGAGGGTTATATTAGTGGAGGGTTTGGAGGGTTATATCAGTGGAGGGTTTGGAGGGTTATATTAGTGGAGGGTTTGGAGGGTTCTATCAGTGGAGGGTTTGGAGGGTTATGTTAGTGGAGGGTTTGGAGGGTTATATGAGTGGAGGGTTCTATCAGTGGAGGGTTTGGAGGGTTATGTTAGTGGAGGGTTTGGAGGGTTATATAAGTGGAGGGTTTGGAGGGTTATATCAGTGGAGGGTTTGGAAGGTTCTATCAGTGGAGGGTTTAGAGGGTTATGTTAGTGGAGGGTTATTTTAGTGGAGGGTTATATCAGTAGAGGGTTATATTAGTGGAGGGTTATATTAGTGGAGAGTTATATGAGTGGAGGGTTATATTAGTGGAGGGTTATATTAGTGGAGGGTTATATTAGTGGAGAGTTATATTAGTGGAGGGTTATATTAGTGGAGAGTTATATTAGTGGAGGGTTATATTAGTGGAGGGTTATATTAGTGGAGGGTTATATGAGTGGAGGGTTATATTAGTGGAGGCTTTGGAGGGTTATATCAGTGGAGGGTTTGGAGGGTTATAATAGTGGAGGGTTATATGAGTGGAGGGTTATATCAGTGGAGGGTTTGGACGGTTATGTTAGTGGAGGGTTTGGAGGGTTATATCAGTGGAGGGTTTGGAGGGTTATGTTAGTGGAGGGTTTGGAGGGTTATATCAGTGGAGGGTTTGGAGGGTTATATCAGTGGAGGGTTTGGAGGGTTATATCAGTGGAGGGTTTGGAGGGTTATATCAGTGGAGGGTTATGTTAGTGGAGGGTTTGGAGGGTTATATTAGTGGAGGGTTATATTAGTGGAGAGTTATATTAGTGGAGAGTTATATTAGTGGAGAGTTATTTTTGTGGAGGGTTTTATTAGTGGAGAGTTATATTAGTGGAGGGTTATATTAGTGGAGGGTTATATTAGTGGAGAGTTATTTTTGTGGAGGGTTATATTAGTGGAGGGTTATATTAGTGGAGGGTTATATTAGTGGAGAGTTATATTAGTGGAGAGTTATATTAGTGGAGAGTTATATTAGTGGAGAGTTATATTAGTGGAGGGTTATATTAGTGGAGAGTTATATTAGTGAAGGGTTATATTAGTGGAGAGTTATATTAGTGGAGGGTTATATTAGTGGAGAGTTATATTAGTGGAGGGTTATATTAGTGGAGAGTTATATGAGTGGAGGGTTATATGAGTGGAGGGTTATATTAGTGGAGGGTTATATTAGTGGAGAGTTATTTTTGTGGAGGGTTATATTAGTGGAGGGTTACATTAGTGGAGGGTTTGGAGGGTTATATTAGTGGAGGGTTATATCAGTGGAGGGTTTGGAGGGTTTTGTTAGTGGAGGGTTTGGAGGGTTATATCAGTGGAGGGTTTGGAGGGTTATATCAGTGGAGGGTTTGGAAGGTTCTATCAGTGGAGGGTTTAGAGGGATATGTTAGTGGAGGGTTATTTTAGTGGAGGGTTATATCAGTAGAGGGTTATATTAGTGGAGAGTTATATTAGTGGAGGGTTATATTAGTGGAGAGTTATATTAGTGGAGAGTTATATTAGTGGAGGGTTATATTAGTGGAGAGTTATATTAGTGGAGGGTTATATGAGTGGAGGGATATATTAGTGGAGAGTTATATTAGTGGAGGGTTATATTAGTGGAGAGTTATATTAGTGGAGGGTTATATTAGTGGAGAGTTATATTAGTGGAGAGTTATATTAGTGGAGGGTTATATTAGTGGAGGGTTATATCAGTGGAGGGTTTGGAGGGTTATAATAGTGGAGGGTTATATTAGTGGAGGGTTTGGAGGGTTATATCAGTGGAGGGTTTGGAGGGTTATAATAGTGGAGGGTTATATTAGTGGAGGGTTTGGAGGGTTATATTAGTGGAGGGTTTGGAGGGTTATAATAGTGGAGGGTTATATTAGTGGAGGGTTTGGAGGGTTATATTAGTGGAGGGTTTGGAGGGTTATATCAGTGGAGGGTTTGGAGGGTTATATTAGTGGAGGCTTTGGAGGGTTATATCAGTGGAGGGTTTGGAGGGTTATAATAGTGGAGGGTTATATGAGTGGAGGGTTTGGAGGGTTATATTAGTGGAGGGTTACATTAGTGGAGGGTTTGGAGGGTTATATTAGTGGAGGGTTATATTAGTGGAGGGTTTGGAGGGTTACATTAGTGGAGGGTTATATCAGTGGAGGGTTTGGAGGGTTATATTAGTGAAGGGTTATGTTAGTGGAGGGTTTGGAGGGTTATATTAGTGGAGGGTTACATTAGTGGAGGGTTTGGAGGGTTATATTAGTGGAGGGTTATATTAGTGGAGGGTTTGGAGGGTTATATTAGTGGAGGGTTATGTTAGTGGAGGGTTTGGAGGGTTATATCAGTGGAGGGTTTGGAGGGTTATATTAGTGGAGGGTTATATTAGTGGAGAGTTATATTAGTGGAGAGTTATATTAGTGGAGAGTTATATTAGTGGAGGGTTATATTAGAGGAGGGTTATATTAGTGGAGAGTTATATTAGTGGAGGGTTATATTAGTGGAGAGTTATATTAGTGGAGGGTTATATTAGTGGAGGGTTATATTAGTGGAGAGTTATATTAGTGGAGGGTTATATTAGTGGAGAGTTATATTAGAGGAGGGTTATATTAGTGGAGAGTTATATTAGTGGAGAGTTATATTAGTGGAGGGTTATATTAGAGGAGGGTTTATATTAGTGGAGGGTTATATTAGTGGAGGGTTATATTAGTGGAGAGTTATATTAGTGGAGAGTTATATTAGTGGAGAGTTATATTAGAGGAGGGTTATATTAGTGGAGAGTTACATTAGTGGAGGGTTATATTAGTGGAGGGTTATATTAGTGGAGGGTTATATTAGTGGAGAGTTATATTAGTGGAGACTTATATTAGTGGAGAGTTATATTAGTGGAGAGTTATATTAGTTGAGGGTTATATTAGTGGAGGGTTATATTAGTGGAGAGTTATATTAGTGGAGGGTTATATTAGAGGAGGGTTATATTAGTGGAGAGTTATATTAGTGGAGAGTTATATTAGTGGAGGGTTATATTAGTGGAGAGTTATATTAGTGGAGGGTTATATTAGAGGAGGGTTATATTAGTGGAGAGTTATATTAGTGGAGAGTTATATTAGTGGAGGGTTATATTAGTGGAGAGTTATATTAGTGGAGAGTTATATTAGTGGAGGTTTATATTAGTGGAGAGTTATATTAGTGGAGGTTTATATTAGAGGAGGGTTATATTAGTGGAGGGTTATATTAGTGGAGGGTTATATTAGAGGAGGGTTATATTAGTGGAGAGTTATATTAGTGGAGAGTTATATTAGTGGAGGGTTATATTAGTGGAGAGTTATATTAGTGGAGAGTTATATTAGTGGAGGTTTATATTAGTGGAGAGTTATATTAGTGGAGGTTTATATTAGAGGAGGGTTATATTAGTGGAGGGTTATATTAGTGGAGGGTTATATTAGTGGAGGGTTATATTAGTGGAGGGTTATATTAGAGGAGGGTTATATTAGTGGAGAGTTATATTAGTGGAGAGTTATATTAGTGGAGGGTTATATTAGTGGAGAGTTATATTAGTGGAGGGTTATATTAGAGGAGGGTTATATTAGTGGAGAGTTATATTAGTGGAGGTTTATATTAGTGGAGAGTTATATTAGTGGAGGTTTATATTAGAGGAGGGTTATATTAGTGGAGGTTTATATTAGAGGAGGGTTATATTAGAGGAGGGTTATATTAGAGGAGGGTTATATTAGTGGAGAGTTATATTAGTGGAGAGTTATATTACTGGAGGGTTATATTAGTGGAGGGTTATATTAGAGGAGGGTTATATTAGAGGAGGGTTATATTAGTGGAGAGTTATATTAGTGGAGGGTTATATTAGTGGAGAGTTATATTAGTGGAGGGTTATATTAGTGGAGGGTTATATTAGTGGAGAGTTATATTAGTGGAGGGTTATATTAGAGGAGGGTTATATTAGTGGAGGGTTATATTAGTGGAGGGTTATATTAGTGGAGAGTTATATTAGTGGAGAGTTATATTAGTGGAGGGTTATATTAGTGGAGGGTTATATTAGTGGAGAGTTATATTAGTGGAGGGTTATATTAGTGGAGGGTTATATTAGTGGAGGGTTATATTAGTGGAGAGTTATATTAGTGGAGAGTTATATTAGTGGAGGGTTATATTAGTGGAGAGTTATATTAGTGGAGGGTTATATTAGTGGAGGGTTATATTAGTGGAGGGTTATATTAGTGGAGAGTTATATTAGTGGAGGGTTATATTAGTGGAGGGTTATATTAGTGGAGGGTTATATTAGTGGAGGGTTATATTAGTGGAGGGTTATATTAGTGGAGAGTTATATTAGTGGAGGGTTATATTAGTGGAGAGTTATATTAGAGGAGGGTTATATTAGTGGAGAGTTATATTAGTGGAGGGTTATATTAGTGGAGAGTTATATTAGTGGAGGGTTATATTAGTGGAGGGTTATATTAGTGGAGAGTTATATTAGAGGAGGGTTATATTACTGGAGGGTTATATTAGTGGAGGGTTATATTAGTGGAGGGTTATATTAGAGGAGGGTTATATTAGTGGAGAGTTATATTAGTGGAGGGTTATATTAGTGGAGGGTTATATTAGTGGAGAGTTATATTAGTGGAGAGTTATATTAGAGGAGGGTTATATTACTGGAGGGTTATATTAGTGGAGGGTTATATTAGAGGAGGGTTATATTAGTGGAGGGTTATATTAGTGGAGGGTTATATTAGTGGAGGGTTATATTAGAGGAGGGTTATATTAGTGGAGGGTTATATTAGAGGAGGGTTATATTAGTGGAGGGTTATATTACTGGAGGGTTATATTAGTGGAGGGTTATATTAGTGGAGGGTTATATTAGAGGAGGGTTATATTAGTGGAGAGTTATATTAGTGGAGGGTTATATTAGAGGAGGGTTATATTAGTGGAGGGTTATATTAGTGGAGGGTTATATTAGTGGAGAGTTATATTAGTGGAGAGTTACATTAGTGGAGGGTTACATTAGTGGAGGGTTATATTAGTGGAGAGTTATATTAGTGGAGGGTTATATTAGTGGAGAGTTATATTAGTGGAGGGTTATATTAGTGGAGGGTTATATTAGTGGAGAGTTATATTAGAGGAGGGTTATATTAGTGGAGAGTTATATTAGTGGAGGGTTATATTAGTGGAGAGTTATATTAGTGGAGAGTTATATTAGTGGAGGGTTATATTAGTGGAGGGTTATATTAGTGGAGGGTTATATTAGTGGAGGGTTATATTAGTGGAGGGTTATATTAGTGGAGAGTTATATTAGAGGAGGGTTATATTAGTGGAGGGTTATATTAGTGGAGGGTTATATTAGAGGAGGGTTATATTAGTGGAGGGTTATATTAGTGGAGAGTTATATTAGTGGAGGGTTATATTAGTGGAGGGTTATATTAGTGGAGGGTTATATTAGTGGAGAGTTATATTAGAGGAGGGTTATATTAGTGGAGAGTTATATTAGTGGAGAGTTATATTAGTGGAGGGTTATATTAGTGGAGGGTTATATTAGTGGAGAGTTACATTAGTGGAGGGTTATATTAGTGGAGAGTTATATTAGTGGAGGGTTATATTAGTGGAGAGTTATATTAGTGGAGGGTTATATTAGTGGAGAGTTATATTAGTGGAGGGTTATATTAGTGGAGGGTTATATTAGTGGAGGGTTATATTAGTGGAGAGTTATATTAGAGGAGGGTTATATTAGAGGAGGGTTATATTACTGGAGGGTTATATTAGTGGAGGGTTATATTAGTGGAGGGTTATATTAGTGGAGAGTTATTTTTGTGGAGGGTTATATTAGTGGAGGGTTACATTAGTGGAGGGTTTGGAGGGTTACATTAGTGGAGGGTTATATCAGTGGAGGGTTTGGAGGGTTTTGTTAGTGCAGGGTTTGGAGGGTAATATCAGTGGAGGGTTTGGAAGGTTCTATCAGTGCAGGGTTTGTAGGGTTATGTTAGTGGAGGGTTTGGAGGGTTATGTTAGTGGAGGGTTTGGAGGGTTCTATCAGTGGAGGGTTTGGAGGGTTCTGTCAGTGGAGGGTTTGGAAGGTTATGTTAGTGGAGGGTTTGGAGGATTATATCAGTGGAGGGTTTTGGAGGGTTATATTAGTGGAGCGTTTGGAGGATTATGTTAGTGGAGGGTTTGGAGGGTTCTATCAGTGGAGGGTTTGGAGGGTTCTATCAGTGGAGGGTTTGGAGGGTTATATCAGTGGAGGGTTTGGAGGGTTATATCAGTGGAGGGTTTGGAGGGTTCTATCAGTGGAGGGTTTGGAGGGTTTTGTTAGTGGAGGGTTTGGAGGGTTATATCAGTGGAGGGTTTGGAGGGTTCTATCAGTGGAGGGTTTGGAGGGTTTTGTTAGTGGAGGGTTTGGAGGGTTATATCAGTGGAGGGTTTGGAGGGTTATGTTAGTGGAGGGTTCTATCAGTGGAGGGTTTGGAGGGTTATATCAGTGGAGGGTTTGGAGGGTTCTATCAGTGGAGGGTTTGGAGGGTTTTGTTAGTGGAGAGTTATATTAGTGGAGGGTTATATTAGTGGAGGGTTATATTAGTGGAGAGTTATATTAGTGGAGAGTTATATTAGTGGAGGGTTATATTAGTGGAGAGTTATATTAGTGGAGGGTTATATTAGTGGAGAGTTATATTAGTGGAGAGTTATATCAGTGGAGAGTTATATTAGTGGAGAGTTACATTAGTGGAGGGTTATATTAGTGGAGAGTTACATTAGTGGAGGGTTATATTAGTGGAGAGTTATATTAGTGGAGGGTTATATTAGTGGAGAGTTATATTAGTGGAGGGTTATATTAGTGGAGAGTTATATTAGTGGAGAGTTACATTAGTGGAGGGTTATATTAGTGGAGAGTTATTTTTGTGGAGGGTTATATTAGTGGAGGGTTACATTAGTGGAGGGTTATATCAGTGGAGGGTTTGGAGGGTTTTGTTAGTGCAGGGTTTGGAGGGTAATATCAGTGGAGGGTTTGGAAGGTTCTATCAGTGCAGGGTTTGTAGGGTTATGTTAGTGGAGGGTTTGGAGGGTTATGTTAGTGGAGGGTTTGGAGGGTTCTATCAGTGGAGGGTTTGGAGGGTTCTGTCAGTGGAGGGTTTGGAAGGTTATGTTAGTGGAGGGTTTGGAGGATTATATCAGTGGAGGGTTTTGGAGGGTTATATTAGTGGAGCGTTTGGAGGATTATGTTAGTGGAGGGTTTGGAGGGTTCTATCAGTGGAGGGTTTGGAGGGTTCTATCAGTGGAGGGTTTGGAGGGTTATATCAGTGGAGGGTTTGGAGGGTTATATCAGTGGAGGGTTTGGAGGGTTCTATCAGTGGAGGGTTTGGAGGGTTTTGTTAGTGGAGGGTTTGGAGGGTTATATCAGTGGAGGGTTTGGAGGGTTCTATCAGTGGAGGGTTTGGAGGGTTTTGTTAGTGGAGGGTTTGGAGGGTTATATCAGTGGAGGGTTTGGAGGGTTATGTTAGTGGAGGGTTCTATCAGTGGAGGGTTTGGAGGGTTATATCAGTGGAGGGTTTGGAGGGTTCTATCAGTGGAGGGTTTGGAGGGTTTTGTTAGTGGAGAGTTATATTAGTGGAGGGTTATATTAGTGGAGGGTTATATTAGTGGAGGGTTATATTAGTGGAGAGTTATATTAGTGGAGAGTTATATTAGTGGAGAGTTATATTAGTGGAGGGTTATATTAGTGGAGAGTTATATTAGTGGAGGGTTATATTAGTGGAGAGTTATATTAGTGGAGGGTTATATTAGTGGAGAGTTATATTAGTGGAGGGTTATATTAGTGGAGGGTTATATTAGTGGAGGGTTATATTAGTGGAGGGTTATATTAGTGGAGGGTTATATTAGTGGAGAGTTATATTAGTGGAGAGTTATATTAGTGGAGGGTTATATTAGTGGAGAGTTATATTAGTGGAGGGTTATATTAGTGGAGAGTTATATTAGTGGAGAGTTATATCAGTGGAGAGTTATATTAGTGGAGAGTTACATTAGTGGAGGGTTATATTAGTGGAGAGTTACATTAGTGGAGGGTTATATTAGTGGAGAGTTATATTAGTGGAGGGTTATATTAGTGGAGAGTTATATTAGTGGAGGGTTATATTAGTGGAGAGTTATATTAGTGGAGAGTTACATTAGTGGAGGGTTATATTAGTGGAGAGTTACATTAGTGGAGGGTTATATTAGTGGAGAGTTATATTAGTGGAGGGTTATATTAGTGGAGAGTTATATTAGTGGAGGGTTATATTAGTGGAGGGTTATATTAGTGGAGAGTTATATTAGAGGAGGGTTATATTAGTGGAGAGTTATATTAGTGGAGGGTTATATTAGTGGAGAGTTATATTAGTGGAGGGTTATATTAGTGGAGGGTTATATTAGTGGAGGGTTATATTAGTGGAGGGTTATATTAGTGGAGAGTTATATTAGAGGAGGGTTATATTAGTGGAGGGTTATATTAGTGGAGGGTTATATTAGAGGAGGGTTATATTAGTGGAGGGTTATATTAGTGGAGAGTTATATTAGTGGAGGGTTATATTAGTGGAGGGTTATATTAGTGGAGGGTTATATTAGTGGAGGGTTATATTAGTGGAGGGTTATATTAGTGGAGGGTTATATTAGTGGAGGGTTATATTAGTGGAGAGTTACATTAGTGGAGGGTTATATTAGTGGAGAGTTATATTAGTGGAGGGTTATATTAGTGGAGAGTTATATTAGTGGAGGGTTATATTAGTGGAGGGTTATATTAGTGGAGAGTTATATTAGTGGAGGGTTATATTAGTGGAGCGTTATATTAGTGGAGGGTTATATTAGTGGAGAGTTATATTAGAGGAGGGTTATATTAGAGGAGGTTTATATTACTGGAGGGTTATATTAGTGGAGAGTTATATTAGTGGAGGGTTATATTAGTGGAGGGTTATATTAGTGGAGGGTTATATTAGTGGAGAGTTATATTAGTGGAGGGTTATATTAGTGGAGGGTTACATTAGTGGAGGGTTTGGAGGGTTACATTAGTGGAGGGTTATATTAGTGGAGGGTTATATTAGTGGAGAGTTATATTAGTGGAGAGTTACATTAGTGGAGGGTTATATTAGTGGAGAGTTATATTAGTGGAGAGTTATATTAGTGGAGGGTTATATTAGTGGAGAGTTATATTAGTGGAGAGTTATATTAGTGGAGGGTTATATTAGTGGAGGGTTATATTAGTGGAGAGTTATATTAGTGGAGAGTTATATTAGTGGAGAGTTATATTAGTGGAGAGTTACATTAGTGGAGGGTTATATTAGTGGAGGGTTATATTAGTGGAGAGTTACATTAGTGGAGAGTTATATTAGTGGAGAGTTACATTAGTGGAGGGTTATATTAGTGGAGGGTTATATTAGTGGAGAGTTACATTAGTGGAGAGTTATATTAGTGGAGGGTTATATTAGTGGAGGGTTATATTAGTGGAGGGTTATATTAGTGGAGAGTTATATTAGTGGAGAGTTATATTAGTGGAGAGTTACATTAGTGGAGGGTTATATTAGTGGAGGGTTATATTAGTGGAGAGTTACATTAGTGGAGAGTTATATTAGTGGAGGGTTATATTAGTGGAGGGTTATATTAGTGGAGAGTTATATTAGTGGAGAGTTACATTAGTGGAGAGTTATATTAGTGGAGGGTTATATTAGTGGAGAGTTATATTAGTGGAGGGTTATATTAGTGGAGAGTTATATTAGTGGAGGGTTATATTAGTGGAGGGTTATATTAGTGGAGAGTTATATTAGTTGAGGGTTATATTAGTGGAGAGTTATATTAGTGGAGGGTTATATTAGTGGAGAGTTATATTAGTGGAGGGTTATATTAGTGGAGGGTTATATTAGTGGAGAGTTATATTAGTGGAGAGTTATATTAGTGGAGAGTTATATCAGTAGAGGGTTATATTAGTGGAGGGTTATATGAGTGGAGGGTTTTGTTAGTGCAGGGTTTGGAGGGTTATATTAGTGGAGGGTTATATTAGTGGAGAGTTATATTAGTGGAGAGTTATATTAGTGGAGGGTTATATTAGTGGAGAGTTATTTTTGTGGAGGGTTATATTAGTGGAGGGTTACATTAGTGGAGGGTTATATCAGTGGAGGGTTATATCAGTGGAGGGTTATATGAGTGGAGGGTTTTGTTAGTGCAGGGTTTGGAGGGTAATATCAGTGGAGGGTTTGGAAGGTTCTATCAGTGCAGGGTTTGTAGGGTTATGTTAGTGGAGGGTTTGGAGGGTTATGTTAGTGGAGGGTTTGGAGGGTTCTATCAGTGGAGGGTTTGGAGGGTTCTGTCAGTGGAGGGTTTGGAAGGTTATGTTAGTGGAGGGTTTGGAGGATTATATCAGTGGAGGGTTTTGGAGGGTTATATTAGTGGAGCGTTTGGAGGATTATGTTAGTGGAGGGTTTGGAGGGTTCTATCAGTGGAGGGTTTGGAGGGTTCTATCAGTGGAGGGTTTGGAGGGTTATATCAGTGGAGGGTTTGGAGGGTTATATCAGTGGAGGGTTTGGAGGGTTCTATCAGTGGAGGGTTTGGAGGGTTTTGTTAGTGGAGGGTTTGGAGGGTTATATCAGTGGAGGGTTTGGAGGGTTCTATCAGTGGAGGGTTTGGAGGGTTTTGTTAGTGGAGGGTTTGGAGGGTTATATCAGTGGAGGGTTTGGAGGGTTATGTTAGTGGAGGGTTCTATCAGTGGAGGGTTTGGAGGGTTATATCAGTGGAGGGTTTGGAGGGTTCTATCAGTGGAGGGTTTGGAGGGTTTTGTTAGTGGAGGGTTTGGAGGGTTATATCAGTGGAGGGTTTGGAGGGTTATGTTAGTGGAGGGTTCTATCAGTGGAGGGTTTGGAGGGTTATATCAGTGGAGGGTTTGGAGGGTTCTATCAGTGGAGGGTTTGGAGGGTTTTGTTAGTGGAGGGTTTGGAGGGTTATATCAGTGGAGGGTTTGGAGGGTTATATCAGTGGAGGGTTCTATCAGTGGAGGGTTTGCAGGGTTGTATTAGTGGATGTTTCTGTGATTTGATGGTTTGCAGGGTTAGATTAGTGTTGTGTGAATGGAGTTTGTGGCAGATTGTATTAGCTGTATTATGGGACACAATCCCAGCGTTCTTCTGCAGCGCTTGTTTCTGAGCTGCGATATGAGCCCATATCTACTTACTGTGTGACAAAACACAGAGGAGCCCAGTGAAGAAGTTTACTGCAGGCAGGCGATGTAGTACCGTCTGTGTGTGTGTGTGTGTGCGCGCACGTGTGTGTGTGTGATGCTCAGACAGCTCTGTGTGAGTGTGTTTCGTGGCCTCTGAGGGCAGCTCTTATCTTTAACAACACGCCTCTCAAACACACTCGCGCATACAAATGAAACACTCACTTAGGGTTCCGTCTGCACCCACTGCTCTCTCCATCTCTCTTTCTCTCCCTCTCTCTGTCTTTCCTTCTCTTCATGTTTCTTTCTCTCTCTTCCTTGCAGTAGCTTCATCTGATGCTTTTCTTTGCTCTTTGTGTCTCTTCCTCAATTCCTCCCTTGGCATGCTCTTTGCATCTCTCACTTGTCTTCAACCTCCATTAAAGATTCACTCTCTCTCTCTCTCTCTCTCTCTCTCTCTCTAATCTTATTCAGGCTGTTGTAGTGAGACAAGCTTAGTGAGCCTATGTCCTCCTCACTGTCCACTATAAAGCTCTTACACCTTCATACACCCCTCTATGTGTGACACACATCCAGATAGAGATCAAAGACTCCCGTAAATGCCTGACTGAAGAAACGTTAGTGAGTTATCAGTCCTTACGGTCTCCGGTAGAAGTTCTCCTAGATTGAATCAAATCTAAATAAGCAGGACGTGTGAACAGCAGGGCCGGCGCTGCCAGAGCTGAACGCTGAAGAAGGTTTAGAACATTGAAAGCTGTGTATGCAGTCTTTATACCCACTTTATAACAAGCGTCTCTATTAACTGTGTAGTGACACATACACAGGAATGTAACTACTAGTGATGTAGCCACTGTTACACATAGACTAGAGTAGTACAGCTTGTAAACACACACACACTAGTGAACACCCACACTAGGGGGCAGTGATACACCCACATATACACACACACACTAGTGAACACACATTAAGGGGCAACGAAACAGCCACATATACACACACACTAGTGAACACACACTAGGGGGCAGTGAAACAGCCACATATACACACACACACACACTAGTGAACACACACTAGGGGCAGTGAAACACCCACATATACACACATACACTAGTGAACACATATTAAGAGGGCAATGAAACACCCACATATATACAAACACACACTAGGGGGCAGTGAAACACCCACATATACACACACACACTAGTGAACACACATTAGGGGGCAACGAAACAGCCACATATACGTACACACACTAGTGAACAAACACAAGGGGGCAGTGAAACACCCAAATATACACACTCACACTAGTGAACACACATTAGGGGGCAGTGAAACACCCACATATACACACACACACACTAGTGAACACACATTAAGGGGCAACGAAACAGCCACATATACACACAAACACCAGTGAACACACACTAGGGGCAATGAAACACCCACATATATTCAAACACACACTAGTGGACACACACTAGGGGGCAATGAAACACCCACATATACACACACACACACTAGTGAACACACATTAAGGGGCAACGAAACAGCCACATATACACACATACACTAGTGAACACACATTAAGGGGCAACGAAACAGCCACATATACACACACACACTAGTGAACACACATTAAGGGGCAACAAAACAGCCACATATACACACACACACTAGTGAACACACATTAAGGGGCAACGAAACAGTCACATATACACACACACACTAGTGAACACACATTAAGGGGCAACGAAACAGCCACATATACACACACACACTAGTGAACACACATTAAGAGGCAACGAAACAGCCACATATACACACACACACTAGTGAACACACATTAAGGGGCAACGAAACAGCCACATATACACACACACACTAGTGAACACACATTAAGGGGCAACGAAACAGCCACATATACACACACACACTAGTGAACACACATTAAGGGGCAACGAAACAGCCACATATACACACACACACTAGTGAACACACATTAAGGGGCAACGAAACAGCCACATATACACACACACACTAGTGAACACACATTAAGGGGCAACGAAACACCCACATATACACACACACACACTAGTGAACACACATTAAGGGGCAACGAAACAGCCACATATACACACATACACTAGTGAACACACATTAAGGGGCAACGAAACAGCCACATATACACACATACACTAGTGAACACACATTAAGGGGCAACGAAACAGCCACATATACACACACACACTAGTGAACACACATTAAGGGGCAACGAAACAGCCACATATACACACACACACTAGTGAACACACATTAAGGGGCAACGAAACAGTCACATCTACACACACACACTAGTGAACACATATTAAGGGGCAACGAAACAGCCACATATACACACACACACACTAGTGAACACACATTAAGGGGCAACGAAACAGCCACATATACACACACACACTAGTGAACACACATTAAGGGGCAACGAAACAGCCACATATACACACACACACTAGTGAACACACATTAAGAGGCAACGAAACAGCCACATATACACACACACACTAGTGAACACACATTAAGGGGCAACGAAACAGCCACATATACACACATACACTAGTGAACACACACTAGTGGGCAACGAAACACGTACATATACACACACACACACTAGTGAACACACATTAAGGGGCAACAAAACAGCCACATATACACACATACACTAGTGAACACACACTAGTGGGCAATGAAACACCCACATATACACACACACACTAGTGAACAGACATACTAGGGGCAGTAAAACACCCACATATATACACACACACTAGTGGACACACATACTAGGGGCAGTAAAACACCCACATATATACACACACACTAGTGGACACACATACTAGGGGCAGTAAAACACCCACATATATACACACACACTAGTGAACAGACATACTAGGGGCAGTAAAACACCCACATATATACACACACACTAGTGGACACACATACTAGGGGCAGTAAAACACCCACATATATACACACACACTAGTGGACACACATACTAGGGGCAGTAAAACACCCACATATATACACACACACTAGTGGACACACATACTAGGGGCAGTAAAACACCCACATATACACACACACTAGTGGACACACATACTAGGGGCAGTAAAACACCCACATACACACACACACTAGTGGACACACATACTAGGGGCAGTAAAACACCCACATATACACACACACTAGTGAACAGACATACTAGGGGCAGTAAAACACCCACATATACACACACACTAGTGAACAGACATACTAGGGGCAGTAAAACACCCACATATACACACACACTAGTGAACAGACATACTAGGGGCAGTAAAACACCCACATATACACACACACTAGTGAACAGACATACTAGGGGCAGTAAAACACCCACTCCCAATGTTTAGAGGTGTAGGACGAAGGTAGGTGGAGCCCAGCAGCGTTTAGATCTTCAGGGTACGTGGAAACACCCCAATAAACACAACCGAGTGCGAACCGGCGCTCATCTGGCGAGTAGCTCGCCTCTCCTCGGCGCCGAGCGGGGACCGTCTCGCTGGGCTATTTATAGCCGGCGGTCTTTCCACGGTCTGCCCGCGCCGGAGATATCCATCTGCACTGTACCAGCCTGAATAAATCATGAGAGAAAAACTCTGTTTTAATGACGGAAAAAAGTAAAACCGCCGCCGCCGCCTCGCTCGGCTGCGTGTGCACACCTTGGCGCACTTATCAAACCAATTAGTCTGCTTGGAAATGAAAGGCGAAGAAGGCAAAATTATACTCAATAAAGAGAAGAGAGGAAGAGAAGAAGAGAAGAGGGGGACGGGGGGAGGTGGGGGGGTTTGGGGAAGAAGAGCTGCGCTCGCTGACAAGTCCAGGAGGGAGCCGCTTCCTCGAAGGAAGAAAACTCATTTCCAAGTCGTCTATAAAAAGCCGCGTGCCGTCGCCGCCGCCGCTCTGGTTTTGATCAGTCGCGTGTCACTTTCCCTCCAGCGCCTGAAATTAGACGCGTTCACAATGCGCCAGCTGCGAGAACAAAAAGATCCCACTCGTTTGGATCGCGTTTACAAAGAACTGACGGCGCGCTATCAAACGGGCCTGATTGAAATAAACAAACAAACAAACGAATAAATAAATAAATAAATAAATAATATAGATTTCAAGCCACGGAGCTTTAGCCGGGCCTTCATCCCGAACAGCTTCCTTTTGGCTCTTCTGACGTCCGACTGCATCCACGGTGGGATTAGTAACTTTCTGCCAAGCCTCAACCCCCCAGGACGAGAAAGGCAAAGCGAGCAGAATGACGATTTAATTAAGGAGCATATGGTTGCGTGTCTGACCTAATTATTGGACTCCACTCTGCGCTCGGCGCGTCCAGGCTGTGCCCTACGCTTCCTGGTCAATTAGCCCCTCGGTCTTTTCATGGTGCAACTAAACTCCTCCTGCTTTCACTGTTGCCCAGACTGTGTTATTGCCCCTTAACGCCCCTTCTGGTGGTCTTACGTTGTCTTTTAAACCGGCAGTGACCCCCACATGATATAAATTATAGTGAGTACCTTATGGTTTTGTTGTTAGTCTTGCGGTGTCACTGCTCCCTTCATGATGTTACCATGGACTGTGTTGATTTACTGCTACATTCACGCTGTAAGCATTTATTCATTGGTGTCACTGCTTCTCTCATGGTGTTACTATTGACTTTATTGTGTTACTGACTTGTTCATGCTAAAAGCATTTATCTAGTGGTGTTACTGCTCCCCTCATGTTGCTACCATTGACTTTATGGGGGTACTGCTCCCCTCATATTGTTACAATTGACTTTGTCATTGCCGCTACCTATATAGTGTCACTGCTCCTTACATGGTGTTACTATTGACTTTCTGCAGTTACTGCTCCCTACATTTTCTGCAGTTACTGCTCCCTACATGGTGTTACCATTGACTTTCTGCAGTAACTGCTCCCTACATGGTGTTACCATTGACTTTCTGCAGTAACTGCTCCCTACATGGTGTTACCATTGACTTTCTGCAGTAACTGCTCCCTACATGGCGTTACCATTGACTTTCTGCAGTCACTGCTCCCTACATGGCGTTACCATTTACTTTCTACAGTTACTGCTCCCTACATGGTGTTACCATTGACTTTCTGCAGTTACTGCTCCCTACATGGCGTTACCATTGACTTTCTGCAGTTACTGCTCCCTACATGGCGTTACCATTGACTTTCTGCAGTTACTGCTCCCTACATGGCGTTACCATTGACTTTCTGCAGTTACTGCTCCCTACATGGCGTTACCATTGACTTTCTGCAGTTACTGCTCCCTACATGGTGTTACTATTGACTTTCTGCAGTTCCTGCTCCCTGCATGGCGTTATCGTGGACTGTATGGTGTTTTTGTTCCCTACATGGTGTTACTATTGACTTTCTGCAGTTACTGCTCCCTGCATGGTGTTACCACTGACTTTCTGCAGTTACTGCTCCCTGCATGGCGTTATCGTGGACTGTATGGTGTTTTTGTTCCCTACATGGTGTTACTATTGACTTTCTGCAGTTACTGCTCCCTACATGGTGTTACCACTGACTTTCTGCAGTTACTGCTCCCTACATGGTGTTACCATTGACTTTCTGCAGTTACTGCTCCCTGCATGGTGTTACAGTTGACTATATGTGTTACTATTAATCTTGTAGTGTTGCTGTACGTGTGTTATGTTACCATTAACCTTGTGGTGTCACTGCTTTCCTCATATTGTTGCCATTGACTTTATTGCATTACTCTGTCATTCATGCTGTTAGCGTTAACCTCATTGTTTTACTGCGTTTCTCATGGTGTTACTATGAAATTTGTAGTGTCACTGTTCCCTTCGTCCTGCTGCCATTTACTTGGTGTTATCATTGACTTTATGTTGGTACTGCTGCCGTCATGGTTTTACCATTGAGTATATTTTGTTACAGCTTTCTGTGTGGTGTTACCATTGACGTAATGTTGTTACTGTTGTTGCTCTTACCTGGTAATATTATTAATCTTGTGGTGCTACTATATCTTTAAACCATTAAACTTTATTGTGTTACTGCCTAGTATTCATTTTGTGGTGTTACTGCTCTCCATTATGGCGTTATCACTATGTTTGTGGTGTTACTGTTTCCTTCTTTGTGTTACCAATGACTCCTTATGAACTTACCAGCTCCTTAGTGGTGTTACCAAACACTAATAGTTTCACGATTACCAGTGCAATGTTACTGCCAACTCTAAGCGTCCCTCATAGTATTGCCATCGACTTTATGGTGTTTCTACTTCCTGTGTGGTGATACCATGGACTTTATGTTGGTTCTGGTCTTTGCATGCTGTTAATACTTGCCTCATAGTATTGCCATTGACTCCATGGTGTTACCATTGACTTTATGGTGTTACTACTTCATGTGTGGTGTTACCATTGACTTTGTTGGTTCTGGTCTCTACATGCTGTTTATACTAGCTTGATAGTATTGCCATTGACTCCATGGTGTAACCACTGACTTTATGGTGTTACTACTTTCTGTGAGGTGTCAACATCGACTTTATGTTTGGTTCTGGTCTCTACATGCTGTTAACACTAGCCTTGTAGTATTGCCATTGACTCCATGGTGTTACCACTGACTTCATAGTGTCACCATTGACCTCACAGTGTACCTAGTTTTCCTCATGTTGTTGCCATTGACTTTATTGTGTTACTGTTCTTTGTAGTCTGACTGCTCCCCTCATGTTTTTCTGGGTAAACTTCTTCCTTCATAGTGCTACCGTTACCATAATGGTGATATTTCTTCTTTTCTTCTTCACTTCTATTGTCCCTACCATTGCTCACTACTCCCCAACACCTCACAATACTAATGTCTCCTCATACTGTTATCAGCTTACCAACACCAGTGATTTCATAATTACCGTAGCAACATTATTGCCACCTCATAGTATTTACCTTCCCCCCTTATGGTTTCATCAACCTTGCCGCCTCATCGCCTCCCACATGGTGTTACTATTAACCTTACAGTGTTACTACACCACTCATGGCTTAACTGCCCATGTTACAGTTCTAATATATCTCTGTTGTTCTTATTGCCCCTGTATAGTTTGGCCACTACAGCTCCGCTCATAGTTTCCCAACCCATCGTAATATTTAGCTTATGTTGCCACTGGCCCCCGTAGCACATTACTGTTGCCCTTTAGATGCTACCAGAGTCCTCAGACTGTTGACGCCTCCATATGATGTTATGTGTCACCCTCGCAGTATTAGAGCCTTTTGATAACAGCTGGTGTTTATTGACTGTCTGTGTTTTCTCCTTCAGCTCAAGATTCCGTCCGTGTTTATCCCATATTTTTTTTTCCCCCCACCGAAAGCTCTGCCCTGATGCCAGCCTGAGCAAACATAGACATAAATCCTTTAAACAGTGCCGGCCACGTCAGCGCAGCCCCGGGCTGACTAACGGAAAAGTGCGATCATCGCAAACAAACACATCCACAAATTGAAGTTTACAGATTGCAAAGAAAAGTTGGGGAACCCTTTATATCCTGACTTTCAGGAGTTACTCTGTTTTCTTTAAGACGTTGTCTTAACATTTTGTAAGATATCTTAAACAAACATTGAGGTGTAACCCCTCTACCGCGCACACTTCAAATCAAATTCAAAATTTTCAAATCAAAGACATTTAAAAAAATAGGTATTGAAATCGTTTCGGGTGTATTGCCCTGAGGCAACAGTGTGTGATAATACAAAGACATGATACAGAGTGAGATATGAAAAGCTCCACTGACTATACAGGAGCTCCACTTACAGACTGTAGTTCATCTGATTCTCTGTATACTTTACTACTCTGTTCTTTAATGGTAATGCAGTATATATAACTGTAAACATTACTGCAATTAAAGATTCGAGTGCATTCAGTTGGTGGAGGTAAATAATGGGGGTGGAGGGGTGGGCGAGACTAGCAGACTAGCATGCTAATTGGTGCTTAGACTCGCTTGCACATTTGAAAAGGTAACAGATTCACAAGCTGTCAACAAATAATGAATCATAAAGAAACTTGAAAGAACTTGTATAGTCACTGACTGTTTCTGCAAAACTGTCTGAGACATCTGTTGGCTTTCTGTAGATTGACACACATGCCAGTCAAATTGAGTGTTATAAGTTTTTTAAACCTCTATAAGAAATTAAATATGGATT
Organism: Megaleporinus macrocephalus; assembly: GCA_021613375.1. NCBI lineage: Eukaryota > Metazoa > Chordata > Actinopteri > Characiformes > Anostomidae > Megaleporinus > Megaleporinus macrocephalus. The sequence continues at coordinate 66,212,809 of CM038702.1, read as the reverse complement.
TATTTTCTGATCATTTTAGTGGACATTATCTGTTTATTTGCCAAATCAAACAAGATATATATATATATATATATATATATATATATATACAAACACAATGTATTTACAGATTACTTTATGCATTATCCATGACTTTACATACTATATATAACTTATTTACACATTATATATATCTTACAAATGCAGTATATATAACTTATTTACATATGATATATGTCTTACTAATGCAGTATATATAACTTATTTACACATTATATATATCTTACTAATGCAGTATATATAACTTATTTACATATGATATATGTCTTACTAATGCAGTATATATAACTTATTTACATATTACATATAACTTATTTACATATGATATATGTCTTACTAATGCAGTATATATAACTTATTTACACATTATATATTTCTTATTTACATATTACATATAACTTATTTACATAGTATGTATGACTTACTAATGCAGTATATATAACTTATTTACACATTATATATTTCTTACTAATGAAGTATATATAACTTATTTACATATTATTTATTACTTATTCACATATTACATATAACTTATTTACATATGATATCTTGTCTTACTAATGCAGTATATATAACTTATTTACACATTATATATTTCTTATTTACATATTACATATAACTTATTTACATATTACATATAACTTAATTACATGTGATATATGTCTTACTAATGCAGTATATATAACTTATTTACACATTATATTTCTTATTTACATATTACATATAACTTATTTACATATTACATATAACTTATTTACATAGTATGTATGACTTACTAATGCAGTATATATAACTTATTTACATATTACATATAACTTATTTACACATGATATATATCTTACTAATGCAGTATATATAACTTATTTACACATGATATATTTCTTACTAATGCAGTATATATAACTTAGTTATATATTATATATAACTTATTCACATATTACATATAACCTATTTACATATTATATATGACTTATTAAAGCAGTATATATAACTCGTTAAGTATTTATTATTGTGATATTATTTATTATTATTAAATACTCATTCAGAAAGAAGTTTAAAATGAAGTCCTCGGCGGTTGGGTTACTTGTCAGTCATGGCCAGCATCCGATTACAGGCCTAATTCTTACGTGCTGGAGGGGAATGACAGTAACGAGACAGAATAATAATAATATTAAGAAGAAGAAGAGGAGGAGGAGGAGTCTCGACCTCAGACTGTGAGTCCTTTTGACGCGCTTGTCCACATGAACGCAGCTCACGCTGCTGAAAAGTCACTTTGCTGCTGGATTAAAGATAAAGATTGGATGTGGATGGTGCCATTTGGCAGAAGCGAGTCGCTAATCGGACATTAATGCTGCTGCAGTAATACGGCCGTGATGGAGTTGGGGGCCGGGATGGTGGTGAAGGGGGGTGGGGGGGGTCTTTTTTCAGCTCAGTGTTTTCTCGTTCTGTTGTTGCTGAACCTCAGAGTGGCTGATTTCACGCGTGTGAATCAGGGCCAGATGGATTTAGAGCTGAAAGAGAGAGTGAGAGGAGGAGGAGGAGGAGTGGGAGAGAGAGAGAGAGAGAGAGAGAGAGAGAGAGAGAACAGTTGTGATGGGTCAGAGTCTTTTGTGGAACATAAGGAGCATTTATCCTACATTAGCCCAAGAGCAGCTTAGCTTTGATGTCTGACTTGGCTTTAGGAGACGAGAGGACACGAGGAGAGCTGGAATGGGATCGGTTGTTTCATCTTTTCTTTTTTTCCCTCTCTTACTTTGAGCTGCACGAAATAAAACCGAACCGTGATCGCTATACGGAATGTAGTGATATTAAATTATTATTATGACCACCAGCTAATATCCAGAGTGACCACCCTGTGCAGCATGGACAGCAGCTAGACGGACTGGTAGATGGTCACAGGTATCTGGAGGTATCATGCTGATTGCAGTGCTGCATCCCACAGCTGCTGGAGGGAGCTCCATAGAGCCAACACCACCATACAGGTGGTCCCACAGATGCTCAATTGGGTTCAAGTCTATGACATCCTTCTACTCAAGAACTACCTACTACTCCAGATGCCATTTCAAGTCAAGAACTACCTTCTCCTCCAGATAACCTTCTACTCAAGAACTACTTTCTTCTCCAGACTCCCTTCTACTCAAGGACTACTTTCTTCTCCAGCCGCTGTTCTACTCTAGATTTACCTTCTCTTCCAGACGTTCCCCGGCTCAAGAACTACCTTCTCCTCCAGACACAGTTCTACTAAAGATTTATCTTCTCCTCCAGACATCCTTCTACTCAAGAACTACCTTCTCCTCCAGACACAGTTCTACTAAAGATTTATCTTCTCCTCCAGACATCCTTCTACTCAAGAACTACCTTCTCCTCCAGACATCCTTCTACTCATGAACTACCTTCTCATCCTGACACAGTTCTACTAAAGATTTATCTTCTCCTCCAGACATCCTGCTACTCTAGAACTACCTTCTCCTCCAGACATCCTTCTACTCATGAACTACCTTCTCATCCTGACACAGTTCTACTAAAGATTTATCTTCTCCTCCAGACATCCTGCTACTCTAGAACTACCTTCTCCTCCAGACATGCTTCTACTCAAGAATTACCTTCTCCTCCAGACGTCCTTCTACTCAGGAACTACCTTCTCCTCCAGACGTCCTTCTACTCAAGAACTACCTTCTCCTCCAGACGTCCTTCTACTCAAGAACTACCTTCTCCTCCAGACATCCTTCTACTCAAGAACTACCTTCTCCTCCAGACAACCTACTACTCAAGAACTACCTTCTCCTCCAGACAACCTACTACTCAAGAACTACCTTCTCCTCCAGACATCCTTCTACTCAAGAACTACCTTCTCCTTCAGACTCCCTTCTACTCAAGGACTACTTTCTTCTCCAGCCGCTGTTCTACTCTAGATTTACCTTTTCTTCCAGAGTCCATAATGACAGAATATAAGAGTAGCCAACCTTCATGATGTGAGCTTTCCAACGAGTCCTGTATCTGAATTGCTAGTCTTTAGGTAATCTAGGCATCAGGGCAGACTCCTCACCTGTTGTCTTCTCTGAGATGTCCATGCTGTTGTTGTCATTTAGGTCTTTTGGTCTTTGCATGTAAGGTTTTTGTACATCGTTCACTCATCCACAATTTTTTTTCCTCATTGGAAACGAATGACAGAACATTGAGAAAATTTAGATCTGACTCCTGCAATTGATGCCACTTAGAAAGTTTCTCTCACTTACCTTCATAGACCTCACATACATACTTGCATATATCTCTTATATCTCTATATACACTTACGTTTTAGCAACCACCTGGAACACCATAGCAATGGACTAGCAACACCTGGGATACCCTAAAAAAACCTAGTGGCTTGGGCCTCCAGGCTTGTGTCCATAAAAAAAACGATGAGCTTGTGCATCACTTACTGCCCCCTATTGAGCCTGTGTGGTGCTGCACATGGTTAGGCCATGTGCTTTTGTTTCTCTTTTCCAGCTTTTCTCATTTCCAGCTCAATATACTCACTGACCATTCATGTTTGCACAATCTGACCTCCACATTTAACCTATACACACACACACTAGTGAACACACACACTAAGGGGCAGTGAGCACACTTGGCCAGAGTGGTGGGCAGCCCTATCTACAGCACCTGGGGAGCAGTTGGGTGGTTTGGTGTCTTGTTCAAGGGCACTTTAGTCATGTCCTGTTGGTTCAGGGTATCGAACCGATGACCTTCTGGTCACAAGGCTGGTTCTTTAACCTCCAGCTCACGACTGACCCACATATATCTCTTAGTTTTCCGTGTGTGTTTGCAAGGCCACTGTGTTTTCTAAGCCCTTTGACTTTGTGTACACCGTCTCTGGTCTCGACCCTCCTGGGTGGGTTATGGATCCACCTGTGATGCTGCCTGCATGTGTTTTGACCCCCAGCCTGTTTTACGGGCTCTGAACATTGGCCTCCGTTACACTCCTCCTCTAATTTTAAACTTGTGTGGATTGAAAGTTTCCCATCAGACTTTAATGGAATCTGTCCGCAGTGGATCAACAAGCTTTGAGCTTGCTTCAGCAATCCTGTCTCTAAGTACAGCCATGCAAAAGAAGCTCACAGAGCTGAAACTAACCGAGCATTGATAGGTAATTAATATAGGCGCCATGCTGTTTGTATTGCGTTGTCATTGCATTACATTGTTGAGGCATTGACTGCAACTTCTGTGGGTCCACACGATGCAAATTACATCTGGAAATATCTGTTAATGCTTAATGGCCGATACGTAGGGTGACAGCCCTGCGCTGGTTCTCCTGTCTGCACGCTCCTGCGCTGCTGTTTCCTCTGCAAATTGAGTATTAATATAAGATGGGGTTCAGAGGAGGAGATTAACCTCTTTACTGAGAGTGCTCTGAGGATCCGGGTGCTGGAAGAGTGTTATAAGCGCATTGTTATTGCAGGTCTTTTGACCCTACTCTCGAGAGCAGAGCGCTCTGCCCCACTTCAGGCTTCGTTCTTTCTTTCGCAGCTAAATTGCAGCGTTTATGTTTCGCTTATGGCCTTTACAGCTATCGCATTACAGATGATATGAAAAAGGAGGTCAGTCGGTAAGTGCTTTGTTAGTTATCATTCATAATACAGCTCGCTCGGTTTCTCTCTGAGTTCCATGTGTGTTTGAACTGTTTATTAACTATCATTTATTTATTTATTTATTTATTTATTTATTTATTTATTTATTTATGTGTATGTAAATTGTAATACAGTTAATAATTGCTCTCATTGAAAACTGTATTTACACTACCAAAAGTTTGGGTGCACCTAACTGAGTATGTATGTTTATATATATATATATATATATATATATATATATATATATATATATATATATATATATACGTATTTAAATGTAAAAACCCCCAAACCTGTTTATCAGAACAAGATCTCAGCATCTACACTATCTTCTTCAGTCCTGTTAGAGAAGCAGCTCATGTGGCTCCTCATAATGAAGCTGCTGGTCAGAATGTTCAAAGTATGTAAACCTGCATCAGAACAAATGAGCTCATTTCTAAAAGACCCTCGAAACATTCTTTAAACACAACCAGATGTTTAATTCTGATCCAGGATTCCATACCTCTTATTCTATAGTTTAAATCTCTTCACACTTATTCACTAATTTTATTACTATTAATATAGTATAGATGAGACCAGCCCGGGGAGGTGTGTCCAAACTTAATAATGTTTGATTAACTAATAATGAAAAGTTAATTCAGTGGGACCATTAATAAAAGCAGGAATTAATTAAATAAACAAATAATTGAACACAACACTAATAAAAGGCTTAGAGATCCTTTTCCGTCACATGTATGTGGGTGTTTCACTGCCCCCTAGTGTGTGTGTGTGTGTGTGTGTGTGTGTGTGTGTGTGTGTTTCACTGCACAGGTGGTTTAAATTAAACTGGTGAATAATTAATTAGGTGAATTAAATATTCTCTCTCTCTGTTTTTCTCTCTCTCTGTTTAGGAATACGACGACGGATACGGAACAGCCTACGATGACCAAGGGTACGAGTCATACGACACCAGTTACAATAACCAAGGACAGAAGTAAGCGTGTGTGTGCGTGTGGAGCGGAGGTGTGTGTGTGTGCGTGTGGAGAGGAGGTGTGTGTGTGTGGAGAGGAGGTGTGTGTGTGTGCGTGTGGAGCGGAGGTGTGTGCGTGTGGAGCGGAGGTGTGTGCGTGTGGAGCGGAGGTGTGTGCGTGTGGAGAGGAGGTGTGTGCGTGTGGAGAGGAGGTGTGTGCGTGTGGAGAGGAGGTGTGTGTGTGTGCGTGTGGAGAGGAGGTGTGTGCGTGTGGAGAGGAGGTGTGTGCGTGTGGAGCGGAGGTGTGTGTGTGTGTGTGTGTGTGCGTGTGGAGAGGAGGTGTGTGTGTGTGTGGAGAGGAGGTGTGTGTGTGTGCGTGTGGAGCGGAGGGGTGTGTGTGTGTGCGTGTGGAGAGGAGGTGTGTGTGTGTGTGCGTGTGGAGAGGAGGTGTGTGTGTGTGTGTGTGTGTGTGTGTGCGTGTGGAGCGGAGGTGTGTGTGTGTGTGTGTGTGTGTGTGGAGAGGAGGTGTGTGTGTGTGGAGAGGAGGTGTGTGTGTGTGTGTGTGGAGCGGAGGTGTGTGTGTGTGTGTGTGCGTGTGGAGCGGAGGTGTGTGTGTGTGTGCGTGTGGAGAGGAGGTGTGCGTGTGTGTGTGTGTGGAGAGGAGGTGTGTGCGTGTGGAGAGGAGGTGTGTGTGTGTGTGTGTGGAGCGGAGGTGTGTGTGTGCGTGTGGAGCGGAGGTGTGTGTGTGTGGAGAGGAGGTGTGTGTGTGTGCGTGTGGAGAGGAGGTGTGTGTGTGTGGAGAGGAGGTGTGTGTGTGTGTGTGTGTGTGGAGAGGAGGTGTGTGTGTGTGTGGAGAGGAGGTGTGTGTGTGTGGAGAGGAGGTGTGTGTGTGTGTGTGGAGGGGAGGTGTGTGTGTGTGGAGAGGAGGTGTGTGTGTGTGTGTGGAGAGGAGGTAGGTGTGCGTGTGTGTGGAGCGGAGGTGTGTGCGTGTGTGTGTGTGTGTGGAGAGGAGGTGTGTGCGTGTGGAGAGGAGGTGTGTGTGTGTGCGTGTGGAGCGGAGGTGTGTGTGTGTGTGTGGAGAGGAGGTGTGTGTGTGTGTGTGGAGAGGAGGTGTGTGTGTGTGTGTGTGGAGCGGAGGTGTGTGTGTGTGTGTGTGCGTGTGGAGCGGAGGTGTGTGTGTGTGTGCGTGTGGAGAGGAGGTGTGTGTGTGTGTGCGTGTGGAGAGGAGGTGTGTGTGTGTGTGTGTGTGTGTGTGTGCGTGTGGAGCGGAGGTGTGTGTGTGTGTGTGTGTGTGCGTGTGGAGCGGAGGTGTGTGTGTGTGTGTGTGTGGAGAGGAGGTGTGTGTGTGTGGAGAGGAGGTGTGTGTGTGTGTGTGGAGAGGAGGTAGGTGTGTGTGTGAGTGGAGAGGAGGAGGTGTGTGTGTGTGGAGCGGAGGTGTGTGTGTGTGTGTGTGTGGAGAGGAGGTGTGTGTGTGTGAAGAGGAGGTGTGTGTGTGTGTGTGGAGAGGAGGTGTGTGTGTGTGTGTGTGGAGCGGAGGTGTGTGTGTGTGTGTGTGTGTGTGTGTGTGTGTGTGTGTGTGGAGAGGAGGTAGGTGTGTGTGTGAGTGGAGAGGAGGAGGTGTGTGGAGATGGTGCTGGAAATAGATGTCTGTTCTTTACTCTCCGGTCATCTGAATGTACTGTCTGAGGAAAGGGCAGGTCCGCAGGGAGAGCTGGACTATCTCAGGAGTTACTTCTTCACTTATTTAGTTCTTTATTTATTTATTTATTTATCTATCGCAGAGGTCAGGCTGAAGGGGGAAGGTGCTGTCCAGATGAGAGACTGTGCTCCTTTCGAGTCTGTACTCACACCTACATTTCATTTTGCACTCTTGTGTTGTGGCTATTTTTAGTTTCAGTAGTTCTGAGGAGTGTATTGGTGAGTCTGGCTGGACGTTAGTGGACCATGTGTTGACCATTTTAGATATAGAGTGCTTTATTGGGTACTGAATGTCAGTATTGTGACTGCAGTGTTAAATGTGATTATAGGTGATTATAGGTGATTATAGGTGATTATAGGTGATTATATGTGATTGTAGGTGATTATAGGTGATTATAGGTGATTATTTGACTTATGGCTGAACATAGAGGTTCTGAACAGGCAGTGCCAGGTTACTTTGGTGGTATATAAGGCCAAACAATGTGGCTGTGTGTGTGTATGTGTATGTTTCACTGCCCCCTAGTGTGTGTTTGTGTTCACTAGTTCCTGTGTATGTGGGTGTTTCACTGCCCTCTAGTGTGTGTTCACTAGTGTGTGTGTGTATAAGTGTGTCACTGCCCCTAGTGTGTGTGCGTGGGGGGGGTGTTTCACTGCCCCCTAGTGTGTGTTTACTAGTGTATGTGTTTACTAGTGTATGTGTTTACTAGTGTATGTATGTGTATGTGGGTGTTTCACTGCCCCCAAGTGTGCATGTTCACTAGTTCTGTGTGTGTATGTGAGTGTTAGTGTGTGTGTTTACTAGTGTGTGTCCATGTGGGTATTTTACTGCCCCTAGTGTGTGTGTTCACTGGTGTGTATGTGGGTGTTTCACTGCCCCCTAGTGTGTGTGTTCACTGGTGTGTATTTGTGTGTGTATGTGTGTGTTTCACTGCCCCCTAGTGTGCGTTTACTAGTGTTTGTGTGTGTGTTTATATGAGTGTTTCACTGCGCCCTAGTGTGTGTGTTCACTAGTGTGTGTGTCTAGATGAGAGACTGTGCTCCTTTCGAGTCTGTACTCACACCTAGATTTCATTTTGCACTCTTGTGTTGTGGTTATTTTTAGGTTCAGTAGTTCTGAGGAGTGTATTGGTGAGATTATCTGGACGTTAGTGGACTATGGGTTGACCTTTTTAAGTATAGAGTGCTTTATTGGGTAGAGTCTAAGGTCCAGGTCTGTTTTGTGGGTTTTTTTTGGTCTTGAAGACCAGAATATCCACATTTAATAACTTATGGCTGAGCATAGAGGTTCATAACATGCAGTGCCTGGTTACTATGGTGTTATATAAGGCCAAAGATTGTAGTGAGTTTTTCTGCTTGGGGAGATGTAAAGATTCCTCCTATGACCCAGTCCTGTAGGACGGCTACTTCTAAGCTTCTCAGATCTGGACACAGAAGCTTACAATGGTCTCTGGCTTCTACACAGTATTGTTTATTATTATGGAGGGTGTGAAGTCCTACAGCACTAAGTGTAATATCTAATATATCACTACGTCATTTGTCCACACTTTGCTTTTATAGACGCTACCAACACTTCAACCCCTCCACCCTTCCAATCTTAAACCCAACGAGCCACAGCTTGTGTAAACCATCTGCTCCCTAAGCTCTCACTCACATCAGCTATGAAATAATCCGCATGGATGGAAAAGGGGGAGGTCAACGAGTGTTCCAGTTTCCAGCCTCTCCTCTGATTCTGCTCGATGTGTCTAGCACACCTACGGGACTCTAGTAGTACATTGGTACTAACGATGGTTCCCATGGACAGAATTGTGGTTGTTCTACAGTATATAACATTGAGTCTTGTATTTGGCAGTCAGTAACAGAGAGTCTTCTGAGAAGGATGGAAGCTGAAATAAAGATTAGACACAGTTAATACAGAAACATTGAAGCTGCTCTGGCTGATATATCGTCTCTGTCGAAGAAGGAACATCTTCATTTTTTATTTTTCTACATCTTTCGAATGCAGCAGCTGCCGTTTACCATGTGTGAAAACTTTATGATGAACATAAACCAATAGAAATGCTCCAAAATAGCTTGGAAGAAAACTCTGGTTCCATTAACTTACACTGAAAGTAAAGACTAATTATATTTTGGAGATACTTATTTCTTTGGAGATATATATATATATATATATATATATATATATATATATATATATATATATATATGTATCAGCTCCACTGTGGGGGTCCTGATCATTAAAGAACAGAGTAATAAACTATACAGAGAATCAGATGAACTACAGTCTGTAAGTGGAGCTCCTGTATGGTTAGTGGAGCTGATAGAGTGGACAGTGAGTGGAGATCTGAGGAGGTGGGTTTACTGTTATGGCTGATCAGTGTATCAATCAGATGTAAATAATCATACATACAATACAAAGTAACATGAATATGTTATTGTGAGAGAAGTAGATCAGATCTTGAGCTCCAGTTTGAAGAACAAAGTGTAGTTCCAGATTTCTCCTGGACGCCCCAGACGATGATGATATGATAAAAGTAAAGGATGGTCTGTAGGAAGGGAAAACAGCTGAGCTGAATGTCAGTGGATGAAGCTGGGGCCCCTGTGGCCGGCCCTCCGCGAGCGTGGATATGGAAATGGCGGTGTTTGTTTACTTCTTTATGGCGGTGATTGTTTTCGAGGGGGTTTAAACCTGCAGATTGCCGGTGAGGGCTGCTGGTACGATGATGGGACTAAGTGTGGGTTTGGTTTTCGGCAGACAGCGACAGCACTGCCATTAGATTTTCCCACATTGGGCTGTTTGTCTTCTGTCACGGCGGCTCATCAATCTCCCAGACTCCTTTGTTCCTTTCCCCGGCGTGAGCGTGTGTTTGCCGCTTTGATGGCGACTTTGGGAGAGGTGCTGATGCTTGGAGCACTTAAGATGTCAGCGATGGCGAGATGGTGGGAGAAAATGGAAGAGAGCGTGGGGGGGTAGATAAGAGTGCTGGTCATTTCTGTGATGTGTGAGGGTGATGGCTGGTGCCTTTTTGAGGTAAAGCCACGGCGCTGACATCGGTGGAGCTGCCGCTGAGGGAGCCAACTCCTCTTTACAATGGGGGTCTCAGATTATTCGTTTATTAGGGGGGTAATAAGTCATTGACTGATCTAATTGAACAATTAGTCAGCGTTAAGTAGGTGTAAGTACTAAGTAGTGCATTAAGTACTAAGTAATGAGGCACTGACTCGCTGTTGGTTCTATTTATCATTACTTACTAGAGCCCGGTTTCTATTAAGAGCTGTATGTAACGTCTAGTGGTGAGGCTGGGTATTGCAACCTGTTAACCCACCCAACCCACAGTGGCCATCAGGTTTTCTGCCGTGGCTTCAGAGCTTGGCCTGATTTCATTGGCAAGGATTCACCTTCCTTCACTTCTAGGTTCTTATTACAGCACCAGAGTTCTAGTTATTTGTTCTACCCATCGAGTGGTTCTACCTAGCATGCTCATATCACTAGTACAGTGTTAGAACTTCAGCGTTTTCAATGTTTTTGCCAGATTCTTGTTAAAATTTTTTCATTCCACCTTAAATCCTTCTCCTATATTCTTTTGTATATAGGAGAAGTGCTTTAATAAGGTACTGAATCATTTAAGGTGGAACAAAGAAAAATTAAACAAGTGACTAACAAATAGGAAGCTGAATGTTAGTGCTGAATGTAAACGCTGCACCTTTTAAGGTGGAACGGGTAAATTTGAAGAAGAAACTGAGGAATAAGAAGCTGAATAGCAGCACCAGAATGTAACTACTGCATCATTTAAGGTGGAACAGGGAAAATCAAACAAGTAGCTTGTGTACAAGAAGCTGAACATCAGCATCAGAATGTCATTGCTGCACCATTTAAACAAGTAGCTAGCAAATACGATTACGTTAGTATGTAATTACTGCATCATTTAAGGTGGAATGGGTAAATTTGAACAAGAAGCTGGTGAATAAGAATGTAATACTCCACCATTTAAGGTGTAACGGATAAATTTGAACAAAAAAACTGGTGAACTAAAAGCTGAATGTCAGCGCCAGATTGTCAATACTCCACCATTTAAGGTGGAACGGGTAAATTTGAACAAGAAACTGGTGAACAAAAAGCTGAATGTCAATCCCAGGATGAAAATACTTCCCCATTTAAGGTGGAACGGGTAAATTTGAACAAGAATCTGGTGAATAAGAAACTGAATAGCAGCACCAGAATGTAACTACTGCATCATTTAAGGTGGAACAGGGAAAATCAAACAAGTAGCTGGTGTACAAGAAGCTGAACATCAGCATCAGAATGTCATTGCTGCACCATTTAAGGTGGAACACGGAAAATCAAACACGTAGCTAGCAAATAAGAAACTCAAAGCCGGTGTTAGAATGTAACTGCTGCATCATTTAAGGTGGAACGGGTAAAGTTGAACAAGAAGCTGGTGAATAAGCAACTGAATGCCATCACCAGATTGTAAATACTTAACCATTTAAAGTGGAATATGCAAAGTTGAACAAGAAACTGATGAACAAAAAGCTGAATGTCAGCGCCAGGATGTAAATACTTCACCATTTAAGATAGAACAAGTAAATTCAAACCAATAGCTGCTGAAAAAGAAGATAAATATCAGTTATTCACTAGCACACCTATGGGAGTCTAGTGGTATGTTGGTACTAACATTAAACCGATTTTTTGGATGTTCTAGATTAAATGTGAGCATTTAAAGCCTCATAAAATACATAAAATGTTTTATTTCACAGCCAGTAACAGTGAAAAACTTAGATTCTTAGCAACTACCAGAAACCAGGCGAGCCTGTGACTCGTATCTGTGGTCAGTGATGTATCTAGAATAACTTCTGGTCCAAAATGGTCCACTAAATGGACTTCCTAATTATGTTAGTGGGGTCTGCTCATCTGACAATAGCCAGCTCGCCGTCCTGTGGTAGGAAAACAGACGGTTTCGGGCGTCGGTGGAGAGTATTTTGTTAGCAGTTTGCTGCTGGGCTCTGAAAAGAGAGGACTGATGAAGCTCTGCACAGTGTGTGGCTAGAATCACCACTCAGACTCTCACCTCCCGCAGCGATCTGAGCTCCTGTACACTGTTTAATCAGTCTGACAGGAGACTGATTGTGAAGTTAAATACTAGTAGCAGCCTTTAATTCCCTCCTATGAATCTTTTTGCAAGAGATCTGGACTAAATAAAAGTTCACACTAAGTTATTCAGGAACTTAGTTAGACGTTAGTATCAATTAAATGATTTATCGTTGATGGCCAGTAAACCCTGCGGCTTTGTTTTAACATCGCTTGGCATGCAGGTCAAGCTGCCTGTTCCTGCCTAATAGAATGTTTTCTGCAGAACTTGTGTAGCAGAATCGTTTTCTGGAGGCTCTTCTGGCTGTTCACTTGGATTTCATTACTAAACTCAGGCCTTGTCTTTGCTCCACTTTTGCCCACAGTGACATCTAGAGGGCATGTCTATTTGCCCTCCTATTATGTTAAATAAAAAGTAAACAGACTCAAAAACAGAAAAAGAGTCAAGTCAAAATGGCAAAACCTTATTAGATGTTCTCAGAAGATCCAGACAGATGAACGTATGGTACATATTACATTTCAACAACTGTTTAATATACATATGCCTCAGAGAGAGTAACCAACTCAGAGTAGAAATGGATCAGATTGACTCGCAACATAGGGATAAACTAGGTTCATACTTGACGCATTGTAAGTGGTGCACCCCTGAACCTCTGTACCTCAGTGTTCGCTGCCATGAATGAACTGCAATGAAAACAAGTTAGCTTAGCGCAGAGGTGGGCAACTGAGGGCTGGAGTCCAGTACAGTTGGGTGACCCTCGACTGCATCACTGTACCAGCATTAAGATACGCTGGGGCTGTTTTCTGAGTCAGAGACTGCCTTGGTCAGAGACTGCCTTGGTCAGAGACTGCCTTGGTCAGAGACTGCCCCTGCCTGTGCAGTTTCTAAAGCTTTGTTGGATTTTACACACTATAGCAGTATATGAGGGACCCCCGCAATATAAGGCTGCAATGTTATCTTGTTATAGGACTTCAATTCGAGAGCCACTGTCCACCCCAGAGAATTACGACTGACCAGGTGGCCTGAAGGAGTAGGAAGGTGGGCCTATAAAAGACAGTGCAGCAGAGACATGCTTGGGACCAGCGTAGACCAGGGCTTGAAAACTCGGAGAAACGACAGAAACGAAGTTAAGGCAGCTTTTACCATCCAGACAAACAGAGGTTCTCTTGTGAATCTTGGTTCCTCCCAACGTTTCTTCCTCCAGCTGGAAAGATTGATCGGCTATGTATCGGTATCGGATGATTTTTATTAAAATATGTGATCAGTGATTAGCTGATCTCGAGAGCCGATCGATGGCGGTAAACAAATCAGCTTAATTTCAGTTTTTCCAACTAGCGTTTCGTTGAAACCCCCTCCGGCCAGCTCCCTGCAATTCCTATCTGAACCACTAGGTGGAAATACATACCCTTTCATTTTCCACAGACTGACTGAGAACTGTTTGCGTTCGCGGCATGTGCTGTCAGTCTGGCAGTTTGTTACCGTATGTGACGCAGACTCATTCAGGACGTTTTATAAAATTAGTAAAAAAGACAAAGACATTTAACACTATTAATCAGATACGACATTCAGAGACACCACACAGCTGAATACAGTGAGTATCAGTAAACAGCAGAGCTAGCACACACAGCTAACACAAAACAAATGACCCAGAACACCTACAGACCAGATCTGACCGGTACAAACAGAACAGCAGCAGCAATTCAATATTCTACATTTAATGATTACAGATTTAGTTTAAAATAACAGAGTCTGAGTTTAATGACTGCAGTTTTTACTGTATTTATTTAATTTGCTTTTTTAGTTTTAAATTAAGGGTCTAAATGTAATGATTGCAGTATTGAGGATATTTGATTTACTTTGTTTATTTACTGATAATTTAGTTCAAAATATTATTCTGTTTCACACGAGCTCGTTAAAAATGGTAATAAACCAGTTTAGACCGTGTTTCATGACTTGCTTGCTCTAATAACTACACGGAGCCCTGCCGTGGCATATAACCCCGCCCTCGATCGGCGATCGGAATCGGCCTCAGAATTGCTGAACGGTCCATCTCTAGTTGGACCTAGTTTAATGGCAGGGAGAATCTCACTACCTCTGGCTTGCTCACTGTGGGATACATGCTGTGACTTCATGTTTTCAAACTTGACTTCACTTGGTTTAGCCCACTAACCAAACCCACTAATCAGCTGATGAGTTGAATCAGGGGTGCCTGACCAGGAATGGAGTTGCCCACCCCTGTGCTGTGAAAGGATGGCTCAGCCTTTGGATGACTGGTCTATGTAACTCATGCTAACAGTCAATGAAGAGTTGAGTATTCTGTTATTCTGCTGACTCCTAGTGTAAAGACCTCCAGGTTGGTAAGGCAGTAATGGACTTCTAGGCAGGTTCATCTTGTGCCCCATGTGTGGAAGATGGTTTCCCGCCTTTGGGGCACTGCGGAATAATTGGACCCTCTGTTTTGGTGGTTGGTATTAGACATCTGGGGCCAATAAGGCTTGGATCTCATGTTGTAATATTGTTTTCAGCCTTTGGGGCATGACATGGTTGGACCTTCTGTACAGAAGCTATTAGACCTCCAGGCTGGTGTGGATCAGACCGATGTTCTGTCTCTGTTCTTCGGGGTGAAGGTTTGTTAAGAACAGTGAAGTGCTCCTTTGGGGCAGGAGAGCTCTCTCTGTGTGTAGGTTGGAATTCAGTCACACTCGCGTTGCTCACTGTGTGTAAGGATGTGTTGGACCTCTGGGAGGTGTAGATCAGGACCGTGTTGGCTTCATGTAAGGCGATGTTTGGTTTTTGGGGGCGGAGCAGACGCAGTGGGCTGTTTGTATGTATGGAAGCAGTAGCTGGTCCTTGGGGGCCGAGCAGACCTGCATGCTCTGTTCATTAAAGCTGCTGTTCAGGGTTTCAGCCTTTGGGCCACAGCTGAGTCTGGCTCTCTGAGTTTCTACAGCCATTGATCTTCAGAGAGGCTTTGTGAATAAGTGAATAATCACAGAGAGAGAGAGAGAGAGAGAGAGAGAGAGAGAGAGGACTTGGCAATGAGGGTGGAAAGAGAGAAGGATGTAGTAGAAGAGAGGGAGAGGAAAACAAATGAAGGAGAGAAAGAGAAACAAATGTAATAGAGAGAGACAGGGGGTATGGAGAGAGAGAGGGGGTAATCATGAAGTGAGAAAGAAGAAAGACAAAGAAAGAAGTTAAAAAGAGGTAGAGATAGACAATAACAGAGGGATAGATAGAGAGAGCGACAGAAAGAGTGAAAGAGAGAAAGAACGAAAGAGTGTGAGAGAGAGAGGACTTGGTCATGAGGGAGGAAAGAGGAAGATGCAGTAGAAGAGAGGGAGAGGGAAACAAATGGAGGAGAGAATGAGAAACAAATGTAATAGAGAGAGAGAAAAAGTGATGTGAAGAGAGACAGGGCAAGGATGAAGTGAAAAAGAAAAAAGAGAGAGAAAAGAAGTGAAAACGAGGGAGAGATAGACAATAACAGAGATAGATAGAGAGACAGAGTGGAAGAGAGAGAGAGAGAGAGAGAGAGAGAGAGGACTTGGCCATGAGGGTGGAAGAGGAAGGTGTAGTAGAAGGGAGGGAGATGGAATCAAGTGGAGGAGAGAAAGAGAAACAAATGTAATAGAGAGAGAGACAAAGGGGTATGGCGAGAGAGGGCAAGCATGAAGTGAGAAAGAAGAGAAAGAAAAGTGAAAAAGAGTGATAGAGAGAGATTTTGATGATTAGTGATTCTGTATATGGTAATGAGAGTGAGAGAAGGAGACGAAAAAGAAAGAGTCATAGAGAGAAAGAGAGAGAGAACGAGAGAGACAAAGAGAGAGTGATAGAGAGAGATTTTGATGATTAGTGATTCTGTATATGGTAATGAGAGTGAGAGATAGAGAAAAAGAAAGAGTCATAGAGAGAGAGAGACAAAGAGAGAGTGATAGAGAGAGATTTTGATGATTAGTGATTCTGTATATGGTAATGAGAGTGAGAGATAGAGAAAAAGAAAGAGTCATAGAGAGAGAGAGACAAAGAGAGAGTGATAGAGAGAGATTTTGATGATTAGTGATTCTGTATATGGTAACGAGAGTGAGAGAAGGAGAAGAATAAGAGAGAGAGAAAGAGAGAGTCATAGAGAGAAAGAGAGAGACAAAGAGAGAGATATATTGATGATTAGTGATTCTGTATATGGTAATGAGAGTAAGAGAAGAAGAAAGAGAGAACAGAAGAGAGGGAACAAACAGAACAGACAGATGAAGATAAACGGAGAGAGAAAGAGAGAGAGAGAGAGAGAGAGAGAGAGAGAGAGATAAGGACTCAGTGATGTGGCAGCGGTGAGTCATCTAATAGCTCACTGTCCTGCCTCTGTTAGCTCGACTCACTGCCTCAGATCTGTTTATATGTATCTGTTTATATGTATGTGTTTATTTATTTATTTGTTTGTTTGTTTGTTTGTTTGTTTGAGAAGATCATTTATTCTGTTTATTTGTGTATTTGTCTGTTCGGTACTGCTCTTCTCTTTGAAGCAGTAATGAGAACTCAGCTGCAGACTGTGAGCGCTCAGCGGCTCTGAACACAAGAGAAAAGTAAGACTAGCTCATAGAACACTTACAGCAGTCAGCTGGAGAACTATCTAGAACCCTGGACCAAGTGGAGAACATCCCATATCCACCTTGTGAAGCAGGAGAGAACCTATTATAATAGTGATAGAACCGAAACATAGTTAATGGGGTCTAAACACTGGAGAGCAATCATGGGGAGAACATTCTGGGGAAAGAGTAGGAGAGGGAAAGAGAGGGAAGAAGAGAGGAGACAAGAGGAGAGAGGAGGAGAGGGAAGGAACGGGAAGGAGCGAGAAAAGAAGAGAAGGAGATACAAGAGGTGAGGAGGAGAGATGAGGAGAGAGGGGAGAGGAGGAAATAAGAGAGGAGAGAAGAGGAGAAAGGGGACATAAGAAGATAAGAGAGGAGAGGAGAGGAGGACAGAGGGAAGAGATATAAAGGAGAGAGGAGGATGGAGGGGAGACAGGAAAGAGGAGGATAGAGGGGTGAGAGGAAAGAGGAGACAGGAGGAGAGAGAGGAGAGAGGAGGGGAGAGGAGAGATGAGGGGAGAGGAGAGAGGAGAAGAGAGAGGAAAGAGGAGGGGAGAGGACGAGAAAGGGGAGAGGAGGAGAGAGGGGAGAGGGGAGAGGTACAGAGAACAGACAGGGGGGAGAGGAGGAGAGAGGGGAGAGGAAGAGAGAACAGACAGGGGGCGAGGAGAAGAGAGCAGAGAGCGGGGAGAGGATGAGAGAGCAGAGAGAGACAAAAGGAGAAGAGAGGGGAGAGGAGAGAGGGAAGAGGAGGGGAAAGGAGGAGAGAGGGGAGAGAGGAGAGAGGAGGGGAGAGTAAAAAGAATGTGAAGGAAGAGGAGGAGAGAACAGAGAGAGGAGAGAGGGGAGTGAAAAGAGGAGAAGAGAGAGGGGAGAGGAGAAAAAAGGAGAGGAAAGAGGAGAAGAGAGAGGAGGAGAGAGGAGAAAGGGGAGAGGAGGAGAGAGGGAAGAGGAGGAGAAAGGAGGAGAGAGGAGAAAGGGGAGAGGAGGAGAGGAGGAGAGAGGGAAGAGGAGGAGAAAGGAGGAGAGAGGAGAAAGAGGAGAGGAGGAGAGAGGGAAGAGGAGGAGAAAGGAGGAGAGAGGAGAAAGAGGAGAGGAGGAGAGAGGGAAGAGGAGGAGAAAGGAGGAGAGAGGACAAAGAGGAGAGGAGGAGAGGAGGAGAGAGGGAAGAGGAGGAGAAAGGAGGAGAGAGGAGAAAGGGGAGAGGAGGAGAGAGGGAAGAGGAGGAGAAAGGAGGAGAGAGGAGAAAGGGGAGAGGAGGAGAGAAAGAGAGAGGGAAGAGGAGGAGAAAGGAGGAGAAAGGGGAGAGGAGGAGAGGAAGAGAGAGGGAAGAGGAGGAGAAAGGAGGAGAGAGGAGAAAGGGGAGAGGAGGAGAGGAAGAGAGAGGGAAGAGGAGGAGAAAGGAGGAGAGAGGAGAAAGGGAAGAGGAGGAGAAAGGAGGAGAAAGGGGAGAGGAGGAGAGGAAGAGAGAGGGAAGAGGAGGAGAAAGGAGGAGAGAGGAGAAAGGGGAGAGGAGGAGAGGAAGAGAGAGGGAAGAGGAGGAGAAAGGAGGAGAGAGGAGAAAGGGAAGAGGAGGAGAAAGGAGGAGAGAGGTAGGTGACAGGTGTGAAAGTGTGGTCCTGAGGGTGCATTGATGTTTCTCACATACACGAGTGCTAAATTGCTCCTCTTGTTATCCTCTGGCTAAGGCAGTGCAGTCACTGTGACCAGGTAACCAGGGCTTTCCCCAGAGAGAGAGAGAGAGAGAGAGAGAGAGAGAGTGAGAGAGAGGAAGGGAGGGAGATAGGGAGGGAGAGAGAGAGTGAGAGAGAGAGTGAGAGAGAGGAAGGGAGGGAGATAGGGAGGGAGAGAGAGAGTGAGAGAGAGAGTGAGAGAGTGGGTTTGTGTGTGGGAGGGTAGGTGATGAGGGATACGGGCTATTTATTTAATTTAATTGGGCTTTTGGGAAAATCTACCTCATCTTTTTATTCAGGTTCATAACTGAAATATACTTCTACACTTCTACACTAAGAGTTCTATACTTCTACACTAAGTTCTATACTTCTACACTAAGAGTTCTATACTTCTACACTGAGTTCTATACTTCTACACTAAGAGTTCTACACTTCTACACTGAGTTCTACACTTCTACACTAAGAGTTCTATACTTCTACACTGAGTTCTATACTTCTACACTAAGAGTTCTATACTTTTACACTAAGTTCTATACTTCTACACTAAGAGTTCTACACTTCTACACTAAGAGTTCTATACTTCTACACTGAGTTCTATACTTCTACACTAAGAGTTCTATACTTCTACACTGAGTTCTATACTTCTACACTAAGAGTTCTATACTTCTACACTGAGTTCTATACTTCTACACTAAGAGTTCTATACTTTTACACTAAGTTCTATACTTCTACACTAAGAGTTCTACACTTCTACACTAAGAGTTCTATACTTTTACACTAAGTTCTATACTTCTACACTAAGAGTTCTACACTTCTACACTAAGAGTTCTATACTTCTACACTGAGTTCTATACTTCTACACTAAGAGTTCTATACTTCTACACTGAGTTCTATACTTCTACACTGAGTTCTATACTTCTACACTAAGAATTCTATACTTCTACACTGAGTTCTATACTTCTACACTGAGTTCTATACTTCTACACTAAGAGTTCTATACTTCTACACTGAGTTCTATACTTCTACACTGAGTTCTATACTTCTACACTAAGAGTTCTATACTTCTACACTGAGTTCTATACTTCTACACTAAGAGTTCTATACTTCTACACTGAGTTCTATACTTCTACACTAAGAGTTCTACACTTCTACACTGAGTTCTATACTTCTACACTAAGAGTTCTACACTTCTACACTGAGTTCTATACTTCTACACTAAGAGTTCTACACTTCTACACTGAGTTCTATACTTCTACACTAAGAGTTATATACTTCTACACTGAGTTCTATACTTCTACACTAAGAGTTCTATACTTCTACACTGAGTTCTATACTTCTACACTAAGAGTTCTATACTTCTACACTGAGTTCTATACTTCTACACTAAAAGTTCTACACTTCTACACTGAGTTCTATACTTCTACACTAAGAGTTCTACACTTCTACACTGAGTTCTATACTTCTACACTGAGTTCTACACTTCTACACTGAGTTCTATACTTCTACACTAAGAGTTCTACACTTCTACACTGAGTTCTATACTTCTACACTAAGAGTTCTATACTTCTACACTAAGAGTTCTATACTTCTACACTAAGAGTTCTACACTTCTACACTAAGAGTTCTACACTTCTACACTAAGAGTTCTACACTTCTACACTAAGAGTTCTATACTTCTACACTAAGAGTTCTACACTTCTACACTAAGAGTTCTACACTTCTACACTAAGAGTTCTACACTTCTACACTAAGAGTTCTATACTTCTACACTAAGAGTTCTACACTTCTACACTAAGAGTTCTATACTTCTACACTAAGAGTTCTACACTTCTACACTAAGAGTTCTACACTTCTACACTAAAAGTTCTATACTTCTACACTACGAGTTCTATACTTCTACACTAAGAGTTCTATACTTCTACATTAAGAGTTCTACACTTCTACACTAAGAGTTCCACACTTCTACACTAAGAGTTCTATACTTCTACACTAAGAGTTCTACACTTCTACACTAAGAGTTCTATACTTCTACACTGAGTTCTATACTTCTACACTAAGAGTTCTACACTAAGAGTTCTACACTTCTACACTAAGAGTTCTACACTTCTACACCACCATACTGACCATTACACCACCATACTAACCACTACACCACAATACTAACCACTACACCACCATACTGACCACTACACCACCATACTGACCACTACACCACCATACTAACCACTACACCACAATACTGACCACTACACCACCGCACTGACCACTACACCACCATACTAACCACTACACCACAATACTAACCACTACACCACCATACTAACCACTACACCACCATACTAACCACTACACCACCGTACTAACCACTACACCACCGTACTAACCACTACACCACCGTACTAACCACTACACCACCGTACCAACCACTACACCACCATACCAACCACTACACCACCATACTAACCACTACACCACCGTACTAACCACTACACCACCATACTAACCACTACACCACCGTACTAACCACTACACCACCGTACTAACCACTACACCACTGTACTAACCACTACACCACCGTACTAACCACTACACCACCACACCAACCACTACACCACCTTACTAATCACTACACCACCATACTGACCACTACAGCACCATACTAACCACTACACCACCATACTGACCACTACACCACCATACTGACCACTACACCACCATACTAACCACTACACCACCATACTAACCACTACACCACCGTACTAACCACTACACCACCATACTAACCACTACACCACCATACTAACCACTACACCACCATACTAATCACTACACCACTGTACTAACCACTACACCACCATACTAACCACTACACCACCACACCAACCACTACACCACCTTACTAATCACTACACCACCATACTAACCACTACACCACCTTACTAACCACTACACCACCAAACTAACCACTACACCACCTTACTAATCACTACACCACCGTACTAACCACTACACCACCATACTAATCACCTGCCCCCCTATTGCAGATGGAACCAGAATTTTTTCCAAGCTATTTTGGAGCACTTCTATTGGTTCATTAGTCATAAAATTTACACGTTTTTCATTGGTCAGCGATGATATATTGTAGATGTGGCGTTTCCTTCAATATGAGCGCTCCAGTAAAGCAGGCTGGCCATGAAAACCCATACAAATCAGAATAAATTGATCCAACCCGGAAACACGAGGTGGGTTGCAATGTACTGTAGATATATACACTGAAGTATTTACCATCAGCAACCTTGGAAAAGCACAACAGTGGGTGAGGGTAGAACATATTCAGCCATGAAGGAAAACATGAACATGTCAAGAAACCTTTGTATGCAGGTGTAGATGTTTTGATATTAGCATGAAGTGGAGAAAAGCTTTCATAAGCCGCTGTTAACCTCCAAAACAGACCAGGCTGAAGTTCTTCTGTAGCATCTTACCTGATCAGGTCCAACCAAATATCTCCAAACCTCAGTGGACGGAACAGTTACCAGAAACATAGCGCAGAAGCAGCCACTGAGTTTTTCGAGGTCAGTAGGTAGAACGTTTTTGACTGGTCGAATCAATCGCCCAGCCTGAACACCTGAACATCTGAAGACCACCGAGACCGAATGAAGTCAGTGCTCAAGGCAAAACAAGAAGTTAGCTGAGGGCTGAGCTCCAGGGAAGATACTGTGCATCTGATTTTCAGGGATTTATATACAACTGCTAAACAAGATTCCTTGATTCCTGTTTGTTTTTCCATTCCATAATGTAATGCCATGAAATCAGAGAACCATATATAAGAGTTGTGGTTCTAGATAAAATGGTTAGTATAGTATTCTTGTAGTAGAGTTTCCTGTAAGGACTTTGTTCTAAACAACATGCTGTTTGGTTTCGAGACCTCCCCCTGACTGTGATTGGTTCAAATCAGCTGTTTGTTTCATACCTTCCTCTGACTGTGACTGGTTCTACTCAGCTGTTTGTTCCAGACCTCCACCAGACTGTGATTGGTCCTAATCACCATATTGTTTGTTCTGAGACCTCCCCTGATTGTGATTGGTTCTAATCACCATGTTGTTTGTATGAGACTTTCCTCTAACTGTGATTGTCCCTAATCACCATGTTACTTGTTCTAAGACCTCCCACTGACTGTCATTGTTCCTGATCACCATGCTGTTTGTTCTGAGACCTCCCCCTGATTGTGATTGGTTCTAATCCCCATTTGGTTTGTTCTTTGGATCGCTTCATGACTGTTATTGATCCCAATCAACATATTGTTTGTTCTTGGACCTCCCCCTGACTGTGATTGGTTCTAATCACCATGCTGTTTGTTTTGCGACTTCCCACTGACTGTGATTGGTTCTAAACACTATGTTGGTTGTTTTGAGACCTCCCCCTTGCTGTGAATTGGTTTAATCAACATGCTGTTCGTTCTGAGACCTCTCCCAACTGAGATTGGATCCAATCCCCATCCGGTTTGTTCTTTGGCTCTCTCCATGACTGTAATTGATCCTAATCACCATACTACTTGTACTTGGACCTCCCCCTGACTTTGATTAGTTCTAATCACTGTGTCATTTGTCCTGAGATATTACGTTACTCTACCAGCGAGGTTCTTTTACAACTCTCTGGATTCATTGAGAAGCTTTACATGTACAAATAGTTCCATACATACAAAATCCTGCAGTCCCGTCATGAGCCCTCTGCGAACCCCTTTGGAAAGAGGGAAAAGAAGCGGAGCCTCCTGATCATGACCATTTCATAAATGTGGACCTCATACATCAGATTTGTACACATGCCTTTGATCCATAAAAGATAGAGGTTCTCTCTGTGTAGCTGAAGGCTAGCTGAGCTTGTCTGTTCTCTCTGTGGAGTCTATTTTGATCTGCAAATGGATAAAGTCGAAAAGCATCTGGGCCGGGCTGAGTCTTTCCTTTGGTGCTGTTTGCTCATAGCTCTCATTTCTTTTTGTATAGATTTGAAAGTGAGTGCAGAAAGACTACAAAGGATTTGAGCTGTAATTGTCCAGACCCCTCTGTTCTTTCTGCGTCTCCAAGACAATTTGGTAAACAATCTCCGGTCACCTGTTGAGATCCAAGACGAGGAAATGGACTAACAGCTTCGAGCACAGCAAGCAAGATCTTCAGAGCTCTGAAAGTTACGGCTGTTGAAGCCAACACAAACTATTAGCATGGTCTGTAGTGGTCAGTGTGATTGGCCAAATGTTTATGGACATCTAGTTAATGAACTGAGAGTGAAATAGACAACAGATTCATACTGGATTAAAATCACTCCACAGTTATTACTGTCAGACTGTAAACACTACACACACTGCAGATTCATACTGGATTAAAATCACTCCACAGTTATTACTGTCAGACTGTAAACACTACACACACTGCAGATTCATACTGGATTGTAATCACTCCACAGTTATTACTGTCAGACTGTAAACACTACACACACTGCAGATTCACACTGGATTATAATCACTCCACAGTTATTACTGTCAGACTGTAAACACTACACACACTGCAGATTCATACTGGATTATAATCACTCCACAGTTATTACTGTCAGACTGTAAACACTACACATACTGCAGATTCATACTGGATTAAAATCACTCCACAGTTATTACTGTCAGACTGTAAACACTACACACACTGCAGATTCATACTGGATTATAATCACTCCACAGTTATTACTGTCATACTGTAAACTCTACACACACTGCAGATTCATACTGGATTATAATCACTCCAGTTATTACTGTCAGACTGTAAACTCTACACACACTGCAGATTCATACTGGATTATAATCACTCCACAGTTATTACTGTCAGACTGTAAACTCTACACACACTGCAGATTCATACTGGATTATAATCACTCCACAGTTATTACTGTCAGACTGTAAACACTACACACACTGCAGATTCATACTGGATTATAATCACTCCACAGTTATTACTGTCAGACTGTAAACTCTACACACACTGCAGATTCATACTGGATTAAAATCACTCCACAGTTATTACTGTCAGACTGTAAACTCTACACACACTGCAGATTCATACTGGATTAGATGAGAGTTTGTAAAGTAAGAGCAGAAATACTTTTAGAAAAATGAAGAACACACTTAATAAACAAATCACATCAACTTAAGATTCTGATGAGCCATACCGAGCGGGCTGGAGTCTCTGTGGTGCTGCAGTCGTCACCAAGGACAAACTTCGGCACCAGTGTTGTGGACCACATACTCTCATGTGGAAGATGGGTAGGGACTGACCAGCTGTCCACGAATCAATACACCCAGCTGGTGTCTCACACCTCTGTGATGAAGGGGCTACATACCAGCCACACCAGAGAGGCAGAACTAAAGCCTCGCATATAAAAATACTAACTTTATAAATAGACTGGAGACCTCACAGAGATGTGGCAGAGATAAAGTCTAAGGAAGTGACACAGGTCTGGCCCTCAGCATAAATCTGAAATGTGTTTAGAGTTCACAGCATGAAAGTAATAACTGTGGAGTGATTTTAATCCAGTATGAATCTGCAGTGTTTAGAGTTCACAGCATGAAAGTAATAACTGTGGAGTGATTTTAATCCAGTATGAATCTGCAGTGTGTGTAGTGTTTACAGTCTGACAGTAATAACTGTGGAGTGATTTTAATCCAGTATGAATCTGCAGTGTGTGTAGTGTTTACAGTCTGACAGTAATAACTGTGGAGTGATTTTAATCCAGTATGAATCTGCAGTGTGTGTAGTGTTTACAGTCTGACAGTAATAACTGTGGAGTGATTATAATCCAGTATGAATCTGCAGTGTGTATAGTGTTTACAGTCTGACAGTAATAACTGTGGAGTGATTTTAATCCAGTATGAATCTGCAGTGAGTGTAGTGTTTACAGTCTGACAGTAATAACTGTGGAGTGATTTTAATCCATTATGAATCTGCAGTGTGTGTAGTGTTTACAGTCTGACAGTAATAACTGTGGAGTGATTTTAATCCAGTATGAATCTGCAGTGTGTGTAGTGTTTACAGTCTGACAGTAATAACTGTGGAGTGATTATAATCCAGTATGAATCTGCAGTGTGTGTAGTGTTTACAGTCTGACAGTAATAACTGTGGAGTGATTATAATCCAGTATGAATCTGCAGTGTGTGTAGTGTTTACAGTCTGACAGTAATAACTGTGGAGTGATTATAATCCAGTATGAATCTGCAGTGTGTGTAGAGTTTACAGTCTGACAGTAATAACTGTGGAGTGATTATAATCCAGTATGAATCTGCAGTGTGTGTAGTGTTTACAGTCTGACAGTAATAACTGTGGAGTGATTATAATCCAGTATGAATCTGCAGTGTGTGTAGTGTTTACTGTCTGATAGTAATAACTGTGGAGTGATTATAATCCAGTATGAATCTGCAATGTGTTTAGTGTTTACAGTCTGACAGTAATAACTGTGGAGTGATTATAATCCAGTATGAATCTGCAGTGTGTGTAGTGTTTACAGTCTGATAGTAATAACTGTGGAGTGATTATAATCCAGTATGAATCTGCAGTGTGTGTAGTGTTTACAGTCTGACAGTAATAACTGTGGAGTGATTATAATCCAGTATGAATCTGCAGTGTGTGTAGTGTTTACAGTCTGACAGTAATAACTGTGGAGTGATTATAATCCAGTATGAATCTGCAGTGTGTGTAGTGTTTACTGTCTGATAGTAATAACTGTGGAGTGATTTTAATCCAGTATGTTTTGGATATACTCGTTTTTCCAGAGACAGTGATGGTATACGGTATGTATCCTCATTCAGACTCTGCCTCAGCTCCCAGTACAAAATCAGGAGTCCTCTGTCTGTCCCGGGGGGCTTTAGTGGACAGTACAGTCCTGACCTTTAAATGGATCATTTCACTCTGTCTTCCAACGACTGCACGAAACGCCCTCAGGCTTCTCTGCCTCCTGCCTCCTGCCTCAGAACCTCCCGTGTGCAGGAGTAGCAAACAACATGCAGCCCGGCCGGAGAACACCGTGCGGTTATCACCGGCGATAACAAACCTGTTTCAGTGGTCCGTTATTATCATTTCTCACCTGGTGGTCTTTCAAACTAGCAGAGAAGGTCTGTGTAAATTTGATAAAGACTGTATGGTCAAGTGTAAAGTTTTGATCCAACACTGTGTCCACTCACTGTCCACTCTATTAGACACTCCTACTACTTGCTGGTCCACCTTGTAGATGTAAAGTCAGAGACAGTAGCTCATCTGCTGCTGCACAGTTTGTGTTCTCTAGTTCTTTATCAGTGGACACAGGACGCCGCCCACAGGACACTCTTGTCTAGATAGTTTTGGTTGGTGGACGATTCTCAGTCCAGCACTGACACTGAGGTGTTTAAACACTCCAGCAGCAGCACTGCTGTGTCTTATCCACTCCTACCAGCACAACACACCCTAACACGCCATTGATTCAGTGTCACTGCTCTGTGGTGGTCCTGATCATTAAAGAACAGAGTAATAAAGTATACAGAGAATCAGATGAACTACAGTCTGTAGGTGGAGCTCCTGTATGGTCAGTGGAGCTGATACAGTGGACAGTGAGTGGAGATCTGAGGAGGTGGGTTTAATGTTATGGCTGATCAGTGTAGAAACACCAAACCGTCCATTCACACACACATTAAAGACCTGCTCTACCTCACTCGCACAGCAGGAGAGAGAGAGGGAGGGAGGGAGGGAGGGAGGGAGGGAGGGAGGGAGGGGGAGAGAGGGAGGGAGAGAGGGAGGGAGAGAGGGAGGGAGAGAGGGAGAGAGAGGGAGGTGGAGGGAGAGAGAGAGAGTGTGCCTGTACATACACTAAGTGCTCTCAGTCTCTAAGGCAGTCCTGTAACGCTAGGCTAGCAGAGGTTAGATGGTGTTTAGGATCCAGGAGGAGAACTGAAAACAGACGGTTCCTCCACAGGAAACATCTGACCATCTCAGCAGGAGAGAGAGAGAGAGGGAGGGAGGGAGGGAGGGAGGGAGGAAGAGGGAGGGAGGGAGGGAGGAAGAGAGAGGGAGGGAGAGAAAGGCTCCTGTATCTGACTAAAGCAGTTATATTCATATATCAGGGTATGTTCACAATTGTGGTATCAATAATAATAATAATAATAATAATAATAATAATAATAATAATAATAATAATAGTATTAATAATAGTATTAATAATAATAATAATAATAATAATAATAATAATAATAGTGTTATCACCTCCAACTATTGCACTCTACTCTGTTCAGTTCTATTCTATTCTACTTTACTCTATTCTACTCTATTCTACTTTTCTCCACTATATTCTGTTCTATTCTATTTTATTCTGTTCTACTTTACTCTATTCTACTTTTCTCCACTCTATTCTGTTCTATTCTATTCTATCATATTCTGTTCTATTCTATTCTGTTCTATTCTATTCTAATCTACTCTATTCTGTTCTATTCTATTCTATCATATTCTGTTCTATTCTACTCTATTCTATTCTGTTCTATTCTATTCTAATCTACTCTATTCTGTTCTATTCTATTCTATCATATTCTGTTCTATTCTATTCTATCATATTCTGTTCTATTCTACTCTACTCTATTCTGTTCTATTCTATTGTATCATATTCTGTTCTATTCTATTCTACTCTATTCTGTTCTATTCTATTCTGTTCTATTCTACTCTACTCTATTCTGTTCTATTCTATTCTATCATATTCTGTTCTATTCTATTCTACTCTACTCTAGTCTGTTCTATTCTATTCTATCATATTCTGTTCCATTCTATTCTACTCTACTCTATTCTGTTCTATTCTATTCTATCATGTTCTGTTCCATTCTATTCTACTCTACTCTATTCTGTTCTATTCTATTCTATTCTGTTCTGTTCTGTTCTATTCTATTCTATTCTATTCTATTCTACTCTACCCTATTCTGTTCTATTCTATTCTCTCATATTCTGTTCTATTCTATTCTACTCTATTCTGTTCTATTCTATTCTATCATATTCTGTTCTATTCTATTCTACTCTATTCTATTCTGTTCTGTTCTATTCTATCTATTCTGTTCTATTCTATTCTGTTCTGTTCTATTCTACTCTACTCTATTCTGTTCTATTCTACTCTACTCTATTATGTTCTGTTCTGTTCTGTTCTACTCTATTCTGTTCTATTCTGTTCTGTTCTATTCTACTCTACTCTGTTCTATTCTGTTCTGTTCTACTCTACTCTATTCTGTTCTGTTCTGTTCTGTTCTATTCTACTCTTCTCTATTCTGTTCTATTCTATTCTATCATATTCTGTTCTGTTCTGTTCTGTTCTACTCTATTCTGTCCTATTCTGTTCTGTTCTATTCTACTCTACTCTACTCTATTCTGTTCTATTCTATTCTATCATATTCTGTTCTACTCTGTTCTATTCTGTTCTGTTCTACTCTATTCTGTTCTGTTCTGTTCTGTTCTGTTCTACTCTTCTCTATTCTGTTCTATTCTATTCTGTTCTGTTCTGTTCTGTTCTGTTCTGTTCTGTTCTATTCTACCCTACTCTATTCTGTTCTATTCTATTCTGTTCT
>CM038702.1:66143567-66178567 GCA_021613375.1 Megaleporinus macrocephalus | reverse complement strand
CCTCACATCCCTAACAACCACAACACATCACCTTCACATCCCTAACAACCACAACCCACAACTTTACATCCCTAACAATCACAACCCACATCCTTACATCCCTAACAACCACAACACATTACCCTCACATCCCTAACAACCACAACCCACACCTTTACATCCCTAACAACCACATCACATCACCTTCACATCCCTAACCACCACATCACATCACCCTCACATCCCTAACAATCACAACCCACACCCTTACATCCCTAACAACCACATCACATCACCCTCACATCCCTAACAATCACAACACATCACCCTCACATCCCTAACAACCACAACCCACACCCTTACATCCCTAACAACCACAACCCACGACTTTACATCCCTAACAACCACAACACATCACCTTCACATCCCTAACAATCACAACCCACACCCTTACATCCCTAACAACCACAACCCACAACTTTACATCCCTAACAACCACAACCCACACCCTCACATCCCTAACAACCACAACCCACAACTTTACATCTCTAACAACCACATCACCTTCACATCCTTAACAACCACATCACATCACCTTCACATCCCTAACAACCACAACCCACACCTTTACATCCCTAACAACCACATCACATCACCCTTACATCCCTAACAACCACATCCCACATTCTTACATCCCTAACAACCACAACACATCACCCTTACATCCCTAACAACCACAACCCACACCTTCACATCCCTAACAACCACATCACCTTCACATCCTTAACAACCACATCACCCTCACATCCCTAACAACCACAACCCACACCTTTACATCCCTAACAACCACATCACATCACCCTTACATCCCTAACAACCACAACCCACACCCTTACATCCCTAACAACCACAACCCACACCCTTACATCCCTTCCAACCACAACACATCACCTTCACATCCCTAACAACCACAACCCACACCTTTACATCCCTAACAACCACATCACATCACCTTCACATCCCTAACAACCACATCACATCACCTTCACATCCTTAACAACCACATCACATCACCCTCACATCCCTAACAACCACATCACATCACCCTCACATCCCTAACAACCACATCACCCTTACATCCCTAACAACCACAACACATCACCCTTACATCCCTAACAACCACAACCCACACCCTTACATCTCTAACAACCACATCATATCACCTTCACATCCCTAACAACCACATCACATCACCCTTACATCCCTAACAACCACAACACATCACCCTTACATCCCTAACAACCACATCACATCACCCTTACATCCCTAACAACCACATCATATCACCTTCACATCCCTAACAACCACATAACATCACCCTTACATCCCTAACAACCACAACACATCACCCTCACATCCCTAATAACCATAACACATCACCCTCACATTCCTAACAACCACAACACATCACCCTCACATCCCTAATAACCACATAACATCACCCTCACATTCCTAACAACCACAACACATCACCCTCACATCCCTAATAACCACATCACCCTCACATTCCTAACAACCACAACACACCACCTTCAGCTCTGAGAGCTAACTTAGCCGTGTCTATGGGTGAAGACTAAAGTGGAGCTTATTGAGTTCAGTGTTGGTGTGATCGATGACAGAGACCCTGACATTAGCCCAGTCTGCTAAAGGAGTTTGATCTGTCTGTATTGCCTCTCCTTCACTTTTTCCTCTGTGTTGTTATTTTACACACCCTTCTTCGTCCCCTGCTGAGCCTCCATGGGAGCCACAGTGATAGACTCAGGCTGACAGTGCCTCAGCGTGTACTGATACTGTCAATACATGAAATCTAAACTACAACACAACCAGTCGCTTCCAGTGAATTGTTCACATTAACCAACATGTTTACAAATCAGAGCCTTCCAACGGAGCGCTGATAGAAAGCAGTGAGTAGTCAGTTCTGTTTGACCTGCTGCTAGAAGGTTACTGCCGCACCATTTAGGGTGGAATTTAGGTGGAAGGGGAAAAATCGGAATAAGAAGCTAAACGAATAAGAGGCCAACTCCAGCTTCGTCATCTCTCTGAGCTCTCTCCACAGCTGGAACGCCTCACTGGTGTTAACACAGCCCTTCACTCGTGTCTAACTTCAGAACAACTTCCCCAGTCTTTGTTTGTCAGATCCTGTGTATGATACTGAACAACTGCCCATCCTGTGTGGTCTGATACTGAACAACTGCTCATCCTGTGTGGTCTGATACTGAACAACTGCTCATCCCGTGTGGTCTGATACTGAACAACTGCTCATCCTGTGTGGTCTGATACTAAAAAACTGCTCATCCTGTGTGGTCTGATACTAAACAACTGCCCATCCTGTGTGGTCTGATATTGAACAACTGCCCATCCCGTGTGGTCTGATACTAAACAACTGCCCATCCCGTGTGGTCTGATACTAAACAACTGCCCATCCCGTGTGGTCTGATACTAAACAACTGCTCATCCTGTGTGGTCTGATACTAAACAACTGCCCATCCTGTGTGGTCTGATACTGAACAACTGCTCATCCTGTGTGGTCTGATACTAAAAAACTGCTCATCCTGTGTGGTCTGATACTAAACAACTGCCCATCCTGTGTGGTCTGATATTGAACAACTGCCCATCCCGTGTGGTCTGATACTAAACAACTGCCCATCCCGTGTGGTCTGATACTAAACAACTGCCCATCCCGTGTGGTCTGATACTAAACAACTGCTCATCCTGTGTGGTCTGATACTAAACAACTGCCCATCCTGTGTGGTCTGATATTGAACAACTGCCCATCCCGTGTGGTCTGATACTAAACAACTGCTCATCCTGTGTGGTCTGATACTAAACAACTGCCCATCCTGTGTGGTCTGATATTGAACAACTGCCCATCCTGTGTGGTCTGATACTAAACAACTGCCCATCCCGTGTGGTCTGATACTAAACAACTGCCCATCTCGTGTGGTCTGATACTAAACAACTGCTCATCCTGTGTGGTCTGACATTGAACAACTGCCCATCCTGTGTGGTCTGATATTGAACAACTGCCCATCCTGTGTGGTCTGATATTGAACAACTGCCCATCCTGTGTGGTCTGATACTTAACAACTGCTCATCCCGTGTGGTCTGATACTAAACAACTGCCCATCTCGTGTGGTCTGATACTAAACAACTGCTCATCCTGTGTGGTCTGATACTTAACAACTGCCAATCCCATGTGGTCTGATGCCTTTGCTTCACCTGCGTTGACCAGTTGCCCCTGTTTGCCTGCACTCTGGACCAGTTTACCCTCCATGGAGCTCCTGCTGTCCAGTACTTTGTGGAAAGCTTCGTCTGTCTGACGCTGACCATCCTGAAGACCCTGATTACATAATCCCAGACGTTTCTTCTCCCACCTCACAAAGTCTGATCTGCTTCTCACTGAGACTCTGATGGGTCTCGCATGTTGTAACAATTCTTATTCTCTATCTGTTGTGGACCAGAGGAGGGTGGGTTCTCCTTTTTGAGCCTCGAGATTTCTTCTCTTGCTCTGAGAGGGGGTTCCTGCCACTGTTGCCCCTGGCTTGCTCACTCACTGGGGGCTCGGACCCAGACCTGTTATAAAAGGCACTATATAAATAAACCCTGATTTGATTAACCTCACATACTGCTCTGCTCACTGAACTTGATGTGCAATTAGCTTCATTCCAACAGTCCGATGCTTGTTACCTTCACAAATCATAGTGAAGCAGTTTCTTACCCCCCCCACCACCACCTTTGCCCCTCCCACGGCTTTGATGGACAGGAGCAAAGAAGAACGCACAAAAGAAAGAGTCTGAGGTGCAGGCTTTTGTTCAACAGAAGATTGATTGACAGCTGAAGAGAGGCAGCTGACAGGCGAAGGGAGGTAGTTGGCTGAAAGGAGGCGAGCTGCTATTGGCTGAGGTGCCACGGCTATGATGAATTACCTCTCCGAGTCAGACTTATCACGCCTATCCTTAAAGATTCCTATCCCGGACGAGGGAGACGTGCGGGAGTGAAGCGGTCCAGGAGAGATTGTCTCTCCCTCTTTTTTCATAAACGCTGCCACGTCTCATATGTGGCCGTACCTGCTGACGGGACCACGTTATGGGGGGGAAAAACCTCCAGCAGGAAATTACTGGCAGGAGGCAGAGGGAGCGTCTGATTACGAGCGTCTGATCCAAACTCGGCCTGTCCCGCGCCGGAAAGCAGGAGAGAAAGAAGTCATATGAGAAAAGAGGAGCAGACAGAGGGAAGTCAAACTAATACGAGAAGCAATCACATCACCATGCGGGATATTTCAGCCCGTTATTGTGTTTTTCTCCGTTCTGCTTTATGTGTTTCCTGTTTATTCGTTTGTTTTCATGGCTTTTGCGCTTCCCCAGCATTTCAAACGCTGCCAGATGTTCTCGAGTACACTGTATTAGAACATCCACTAGAACATCAGTGTTTCAAACCACGTCATCCCAGTTTAGCAGTTACTCTAACTAAGATACTGTATATACACTGTGTGAATGATATTAACTCTCTCTCTCTCTCTCTCTCTCTCTCTCTCTCTCTCTCCAGTTCAGACGACTACTATGATTACGGCCATGGTATAAGTGGGGAGTCCTACGACTCATATGGTGAGTTTTCCTTTCAGCTTAGCTGTAATTACACAACGTGGAGTTGAAGAGCAATATACACGACCTAAGCCATTCAGAGTGGGTTTAGTATGAAGTGGTTCAGATGTTTTATACAGTGGTGGTGATGGTAACCAGACGTCAGTATGGCTGCAACACAAATATACACATTTTATTTTTTACTGTTAAACCTATCAGTGAACCTACAGGTGTCTACTTAGTGTTTTGTGTGTGTATATATATATATATATATATATATATATATATATATATATATATATATATATATATATATATATATATGTGTGTGTGTGTGTGTGTGTATCAACACAATCCAATGAAAAACAAATATCTCACTTTTTGGCGATTTTGAGTTTTCTGCACACAGCAATGGTCGTTTACATTGTGTGAAAATTTTATGACCAATATAAGTGCTCCAAAATAGCTTGGAAAACATTCTGGTTCCATTGACTTGCATTGAAAGTAAAGTATGTTTTTGGTCTCTCCTGTAAAGTTGCAAATTTGGAAATACTTGTTTACTTGCAACAATATATATATATACATATACATGGATGTATGTATTGATGCTGTCCACTGAGGAGAGGACAACATCTTAACTATAACATGACTACTATAGACTTGTTTTTTTCCAAGTTCATCATGGGACTTGGTACACGATGGAAAGAGCAGCTGTCCTGTTCAAGTGAAGTAGAAAAAATGACAAAAATGGAGATACATATGTTTCATTGGACAGCAACATATATATATATATAAATCTGATTGCATCAATCAATTTCTGAGACAATTCTGGTCTTCTTTGATCTGCTACATGACCACCTTTCCGTTGGCAAAAGTTGGCCGTGATCCAATATGGCGGCTTTCAAGATTGCGGCCATAGCCCATAAAATAGGCCCCCTCACTTACTTGCTGGGGGATTCAGATACATCATTTTCCCTTCGGTTATGAAAAAAAGGGTGTCCTGAGACTTTTTGAGATATATATATATATGAATCTAAACTCAATCATTTAATCATGCAAACATTCAAAAAAAGAAATTCAATAAAGTCCTTGTTAAACAGTATACGCCACAGAAAAAGCATAACCCGCTGACAAATACCAGAGAGACCTTATGAAGGTGATTCATAATATACTTCATATACGTTCATACTAATCAAGTTCTGCATTCAGATTTCAGCCACCAGGCTCCTATTGAGGGGATGACGAGTGCTGGTTTGAGTTAAACTACTGTATGAACGTAGTGGAGGAGCTCCAGAGAAATTATTGTCCACATTTTTGAGTATGTGATCCTACGAGGATTCCTAACGTGGTGCTAAAGGTGTTCACAGACTAACAGTTTGCTGTCGTTTCGTTGGCGAACAACCACATAAACAAACAATTATTGTTTCGGCATCATCTCCATATAAAAGCACTGACCAATATAACTGCCCAATGCTAAGCATGA
Organism: Megaleporinus macrocephalus; assembly: GCA_021613375.1. Classification (NCBI taxonomy): domain Eukaryota; kingdom Metazoa; phylum Chordata; class Actinopteri; order Characiformes; family Anostomidae; genus Megaleporinus; species Megaleporinus macrocephalus. The sequence goes on along the minus strand of CM038702.1, from coordinate 66,172,465 downwards.
GCTGGAGAGTTAGAAAGCCCCCCAGCCTCTGGACCATTGAGCAGCGTTCTCTGGAGTGAACTCAGAATGGCAAACCGTTAAAGAGTACAAACAGGTTTCGGCCCATTTGATGGCAAACATCCCTTTTTACTACGACCACGTAATAAACATAGACTTTTACTCAACTGCACAACAACTGCACGTCAGAGCTGAGTTATACATTCATACCGGGCTCAGACTTGTAGTGCACTCACGCTGGAGGGTTTATGTTGTATGTATGTGGAGGTATTATTATATATACTCCAGCACTGAGACCTGTACCTCCTACAGCCAAACATAAACAACAGCCTGTGAATATACACACATATACAGAGGAGCTATATGGAAGGTGTTTCTAATAAAGTGGCCAGTTAGTGGAAGTACAAGGTGGGTGTTTCTAATAAAGTGGCCAGTTAGTGGAAATACAAGGTAGATGTTTCTAATAAAGTGGCCAGTTAGTGAAAGTACAAGGCAGGTGTTTCTAATACAGTGGCCAGTTAGCGGAAATACAAGGTAGGTGTTTCTAATAAAGTGGCCAGTGAGTGGAAATACAAGGTAGATGTTTCTAATAAAGTGGCCAGTGAGTGGAAATACAAGGTAGATGTTTCTAATAAAGTGGCCAGTTAGCGGAAATACAAGGTAGGTGTTTCTAATAAAGTGGCCAGTTAGCGGAAATACAAGGTAGGTGTTTCTAATAAAGTGGCCAGTGAGTGGAAATACAAGGTAGATGTTTCTAATAAAGTGGCCAGTTAGTGGAAATACAAGGTAGATGTTTCTAATAAAGTGGCCAGTTAGTGGAAATATAATGTTGGTGTTTCTAATAAAGTGGCCAGTTAGTGGAAATACAAGGTGGGTGTTTCTAATAAAGTGGCCAGTAAGTGGAAATACAAGGTAGGAGTTTCTAATAAAGTGGCCAGTTAGTGGAAGTACAAGGTTGGTGTTTCTACTAAAGTGGCCAGTTAGTGGAAGTATAAAGTAGGTGTTTCTAATAAAGTGGCCAGTTAGTGGAAGTATAAAGTAGGTGTTTCTAATAAAGTGGCCAGTTAGTGGAAGTATAAAGTAGGTGTTTCTACTAAAGTGGCCAGTTAGTGGAAGTATAAAGTAGGTGTTTCTACTAAAGTGGCCAGTTAGTGGAAGTATAAAGTAGGTGTTTCTAATAAAGTGGCCAGTTAGTGGAAGTATAAAGTAGGTGTAGTAGGTCAGTACTGTGATATCTACTCCAGCACTGTGTTTAAAGGAGCCGTCCAGCAGTAGATCTGTTCAAAAACCCAACAGTCTGTAGTTCAGCGCCTCCATTTCTCTCCTTCGCCAACTCTTCTCCTTTCATTCTGCGCCGTACAGACTCTGTACAATGCAGGCGACGGGTGGTCTGAAGGCTGGACAGCTTGACAGTTCAAAGAGGACCTCTAGATTAACCAGCTAGTGTGCGTTCTTGTTCTTTCTAAACACGAGGTTAGCGCGGCCGAAGCCTCTTCCTTTGAAAGAGGGTGTGTGTTTAGCGGCCGGCTGACAGCTCTCTAATTAAACACTATCGGTTATGGGCTCGTCTCTGAAAGGCTCTGTCAGCGAGGGGACACTGCCGCGGACCTCGGAGAAACGCAGCAGCTGCAGAGCCACAAAGACAGCCGTCCACAGCGCCCTCGCTCATCCGCACGGACGGGCGCGAAGCAGCGCTGCCTTCGGGCTAATGGTGCGGCTGACCTCGCCCAACAAAGACGGCAGGCTAAACTCCTTTCAAGTCATTTGATCTTCTGCTCCAATTAAAGGAGCGCTGGCGGAGGTGAAGGACAGAGAGCCGGTGTAGACGGACAGACGGCGTCTGTTATCGGCAGCGTTGGCGGAATGCCTCGCTGCTGGCCAGGGAAGATGCTGGACGGTGCCAGATATATTAGCTGTCCTCTACGTTTACATAGGCTGTAAGAGAAAGTCTTTTAAATAAACAGTGTATAATGAAACATACTGTACTAGTCACTGCATTAGAAACTGCTGGGGTGCTGTTAGAGGCTGTCACTCATCTATTGATGCAGCCTGCGGTCAGAAACTGACCAGTGATGACTGAAGTCGAACAGGGCTGAAAAAATATGTCAGTGAATATACGCATATATAAGAGCTATGAGGTAGGTGTTTCTAATATTGTGGTCAGTTAGTGGAAATACAAGGTAGGTGTTTCTAATATTGTGGTCAGTTAGTGGAAATACAAGGTAGGTGTTTCTAATATTGTGGTCAGTTAGTGGAAATACAAGGTAGGTGTTTCTAATATTGTGGTCAGTTAGTGGAAATACAAGGTAGGTGTTTCTAATAAAGTGGCCAGTGAGTGAAGTACAAGGTAGATGTTTCAAATAAAGTGGCCAGTTAGTAAAAGTACAAGGAGGGTGTTTCTGATAAAGTGGCCAGTTAATGAAAGTACAAAAGTGGGTGTTTCCAATAAAGTGTCCAGTGTATGGAAGCACAGGGTAGGTGTTTATAATAAAGTGGCCAGTTAGTGGAAGTGCAAGCTAGATGTTTCCAGTAAAGTGGGCAGTGTGGAAGCACTGGGTAGATGTTTCCAATAAAGTGGCCAGTTACTGTAGGTACCAGCTAGATGTTTTCAATAAAGTGGCCAGTTGCTGTAAATACAAGCTAGGTGTTTCCAATAAAGTGACCAGTTACTGCAAGTATAACATGGGTGTTTCTAAAAAATAGTTGCCAGTGAGTGGAAGCACAGGGTATGTGTTTCCAATAAAGTGGCCAGTTGCTGTAAGTACAAGCTAGATGTTTCCAATATGGTGGCCAGTGTGTGAAAGCATAGGGTGGGTGTTTCCAATAAAGTGGCCAGTGTGTGAAAGCCCAGGCTAGATGTTTCCAATAAAGTGGCCAGTTGCTGTAAGTACAAGCTAGGTGTTTCCAGTAAAGTGTCCAGTGTGTGGAAGCATAGGGTAGACATTTCTAATAAGGTGGCCAAGTTAGTGGAAGTACAATGTGGGTGTTTCTAATAAAGTGGCCAGTTAGTGACCGCACAAGGAAGGTGTTTCTAATAAAGTGGCCATTTAGTGGAAGTACAAGCTAGATGTTTCCAATATGGTGGCCAGTGTGTGGAAGCACAGGATAGATATTTCCAATAAAGTGGCCAGTTGCTGTAAATACAAGCTAGGTGTTTCCAATAAAGTGGCCAGTGTGTGGAAGCACAGGGTAGACTATTCTAATAAAGTGGCCAGTTAGTGGAAGAACAAGGTGGATGTTTCCAATAAAATGACCAGGTGAGGGGAAGTACAAGGTAAGTGTTTCCAATAAAGTGACCAGTTACTGCAGGTACAATATGGTTGTTTCTAAGAAATAGTCACCAGTGAGTGGGAGCCCAGGGTATGTGTTTCCAATAAAGTGGCCAGTGTGTGAAAGCACCGGGCAGATGTTTCCAATAAAGTGGCCTGTTGTTTTAAGTACAAGCTAGGTGTTTCCACTAAAGTGTCCAGCGAGTGCAAGCACAGGGTGGGTGTTGTTACAAATGTATTATCTGAACATATGTCTATTTGTGACCTTGCTCCGTTCACTGAGCCTGGCCCTCTGTGTCCCCCCGCTCAGGTCAGGAAGAGTGGACAAACGGCCGCAACAAAGCTCCGCCAGCGAGGACGACCAAAGGAGTGTACAGAGATCAGCCCTACTCCAGATACTGAACTCTAAAGTCAGCCGCACCTGTCCGTACTCTCCCAAGTAATGGATTTTCTATGGACTCCCCTTGTTTCCTTTTTTTTTTTTTTAGAATAAACTTAAACAAAACCACAAAAAACAAAAAAAAAAGCAGAGAGGAAGGAGGGGACGGAGGGGGTATGGGGTCATAGGGACGTTGGGTCGATGCCACACGGATGGGCCCCTTCCAGAATAACTAAGCCTGTGATCACTAACTATGTGTCATGTAGATAACCAAGCTGAATTCCTCTACACCAGTACTGGAACGATGGGGGGAGGGGAGGTGGTATGTGTGTGCTGGGGGTGGGGTGGGGTTAGCAGGTTAGAAGGAGGTGTTAGGTATTTAGATTTAGCCAGGTACATTTCTATATACACTTTTATTTTCTCCTTTTGACGAGTGATCAGCTTCAGTGTGTCCCTTGTACAATTTTACCTTTAATGAAAACCTACCTAGAGAAAAGCGAAACGGTCTCGATGCACATATTGTGTTTCTTCTTTCTTTTGTAATGCAGCGTTCCTTAGCATTAAAGGGCTTATGGGAGCATGTTAGTGAAACATTACCACATTGTATACAGTCGTTTTACCTCCCAAACATTGTTTTGTCCAGTGTTTATGTTTCATGCTTGACCATCTAAATAGCCTGTGGCAGGGCTGCCAACCACCTGTACACCTAGGAAAGCTGTCTCTTACACGACTTGGCCAAATGAAAAGTGTGCTCACGCATACATCACCGCTGTCCAAAGAAAAAAAGCATTTGAACAACACCATCTTTACATGGTGTAAAGATTTCATGATGAATGGACCAATAGAAATGCTTCAAAATAGCTTTCTGGTTCCATTGACTTACATTAACTTTTGGATCCATTGACTTACATTGACTTCTGGTTCCTTTGACTTACATTGACTTCTGGTTCCATTGACTTACATTGACTTCTGGTCCCATTGACTTGCATTGACTACTGGTTCCATTTGCTTACATTGACTTCTGGTCCCATTGACTTCCATTGACTTCTGGTTCCATTGACTTGCCTTGGCTTCTGGTCCCATTGGCTTTCATTGACTTCTGGTTCCATTGACTTCCATTGACTTCTGGTTCTATTGACTTTTATTGACTTCTGGTTCTATTGACTTCCATTGACTTCTGGTTCCATTTACTTACATTGACTTCTGGTTCCATTGACTTACATTGACTTCTGGTCCTATTGACTTTCATTGACTTCTGGTTCCATTGACTTCCATTGACTTCTGGTTCTATTGACTTCCATTGACTCCTGGTTCCATTGACTTCCATTGACTTCTGGTCCCATTGACTTACATTGACTTCTGGTCCCATTGACTTACATTGACTTCTGGTTCTTACTTATTGGTATGTACTAATATTTTGTTACCCCACAGTTTTACTTTACCTAAATTGGCCGTAGCATTGTTTCCACAACCTCACGCAACATCATGGTATTCGTTTAAATTCCATGGTTTTGTATTGACGACCTGAGAGTCAAACAGCCCTGTGACGCCTCCTCTAATGAGGTTACGGTCAGTTTATATGCAAAGATCCTCATGTTCCCTGATCCTCTCTTTCACAATCCGAGCCCCATGAATCCTGGCATGTGGTAAGAAATACTGGAATAACCTGGTCAGTACATGCAGGTGGTCAGCTGACTTCATTTTATTACCACTAATCATTACTGAGCCTTGAGCTGAGCAACTGAAGCCCCTCCAGATCATAAAACTGCCTCCAGAGGCTTGTACAGTGGACACTCTGTAGGATAGGTGCCATCACTTCATTTGCTTTCCTTCTTACCCTGATGCTTCCATCACTCTAAAATAGGGCCAGTCTGGACTCATCAGACTACATGACTTCCAGAGTGCAAATTTAATGCTCTCTAGAAAATGCTTCCCAGTCCTTTGAGTTCTGGTCGTGTGGAAATGCTCTTACGTTCATGTTGAATATAGACGTGAGCTCAACCGTCCAATTTTGTTACATTCACCATAAGTTTCCGATCACACTTCTCATATGGCTACATAAGCTCGTCATGACAACTGACGTAAATCTACATATACATTCAAATAAACTCACTCCAGTGGGTGTCATGGTGTTTCAAACACTTTACCATAAGACATTGTTCATACCTACAGTAAGGAAAATAAGTATTTGAACACCCTGTGAGTTCTCCCACTTAGAAATCATGGAGGGGTCTGAAATTTTCATCTTAGGTGCATGTCCACTGTATAATCTTAATAATCTAAAGAGACATTATTAAAAAAAATCCAGAAATCACAATGTATGATTTTTAAAATAATTTATTTGTGTTTTACAGCTGCAAATGAGTATTTGAACACCTGCCAATCAGCAACAATTCTGGCCCTAAAGAGTCCGCCTCCACTTGACAGTCATGTGTAGCTTCTTCCATTTTCTAACAATTGCTCCAACAGTTGATCTACCTAATCCTAACCCTAAACCCTAACCCTAAACCCTAACCCTAACCCTAGATTATATCTCTCACAATTGACATGCATGATGAAACCCTAACCCTAACCCTAGATGAAAATTTCAGACCCCTCCATGATATCTACCTATATACCACCTCTATATGGAATGAGGTCTATGTAGGCTTATGTCAGGTGTCATGTGGTCTTTACTGTACCTTTTACTATAGGACAGTGTTCATAAGGCTACATAGGCTCATCACGACAACTGATTTAAACATTAATGTAGACTTTCTCGAGTGGTGGTGGTAACACTTGAATATAGGACATTGTTCATAAGCATACATAAGCATGTCACAATAACTGACATAACCCTACATAAACGTTTATGAATGCTATTTGACCTCATCTCTCATGAAAGGCTTCTTTTGCTGACCTAAATCATAATTGACCTACGTCACCTCTGTAACGAATGAGGTCTACGTAGGCCTGGCAAGCTTTTGCAGGTGTCGTGTATCCTTGCGAACAATGCTCTACAGTAGAGTTTTATCTTCATGGCATAACTTTGAGCTAAACCGAATCTCACTTTAACTAATGTAACCTGACATAGCTTTAAAACATATATTAAAAATGAAGTCAAATGAAATAGATTGCTGAGCACGGTTGGCAGCCCTGTTCCATGGTAACAGTTAGAGTTCAGTTAAAGCCCTGCTGAGGAACTCTTTTTAAAGGCTTTTGAAAGAGTGATGAAGCTTGCAGAAGTATTCCAGCCCTGGGAAAATTTCTTTAACGTCTTCAAATTGCGCTGCAGGTGTGCGGGTTATTCAATATTGTACTCCTTCTTTTCTTTTTTACCCCATGTAAAAAATTCCGGCTGCCACTTTCCTCGGAGATGCAAGGTGTTAATATGGCCACAAGGATATCTGCCCCTCTCCCAGCATTCCATAATGAATATAAAAGACCCTCAGAAAGAGATACAGTCAAGTTATACACAGTCAAGACACGTTATTATAACCACCAGCGGTTATCCAGAGTAACCACCATCTGCAGCACAGACATCAGCTAGACTGACTGGGAGACTCAATAAGATCCTGGTAGGTGGTCACAGGTATCTGGAGCCATGTTGACTGCAGTGCATCCCCCAGCTGCTGGAGGGAGCTCCATAGAGCCAACACCGCCATCCAGGTGGTCCCACCGATTCTCAATTGGGTTCAAGTCTGGGGAATTAGGAGTCCAGGGTAGAACATGGAAGTCTTGGTCAGCTCTTTCAGCTGATGTGGAACATTTCTAGCCATTGTCTTGCTGGAAGATCCCATCCACCCCAGAGAAGAACATCAGCATGTATTGTGATGGATGGAATCTATAACCAAATCAGTTGAGATTGTCTTCTACATGGATGAGTGGGAACAGAGAATGACAGGAAAAGATTCCCCAGACCAGAACACTGCCACCTACGCACTGGCGTCATCCAAAGTAGGTGGTCATAATAATGTGATATATATATACTATGTCCAAAGGTACTGATGTTGGGTTAGTAGTTCAGGATCAATACCTGGGGGTGAGTTTGAGTGATCCTGAACTAATAATACAACACACTGGCCTATTGCTCCACAGTCCAGTGCTGGGGGGCTTTACACCCTTGGGCATGGTGTCCATGTGTGGCTGCTCTAGAGGGAAGATTTTGCTCCATAGAGCCAACACCACCATCCAGGTCGTCCCACCCATTCTCAATTGGGTTCAAGTCTGGGGAATTAGGGCTCCAGGGTAGTAATTGGAAGTCTTGGTCAGCGCTTCCAACCAGAGTGGGACATTTCTAGTCGTGTGATGTGTCTTATTGTCTTGCTGGGAGATCCCATCATCTCCAGTGAAGACAGTCAGCATGTATGGTGTACGTGATCTGCAAGAATGAATTCATACCCCAATGGGTTGAGAGTGTCTTCCACGTGGATGTGTGGCTCCAGAGAATGACACAAAAAGGTTCCCCAGACCAGAACACTGCCACCTACACACTGACGTCATCCAAAGTAGGTGGTCATAATAATGTGTGTGTATATATATACACACACACCATGTCCAAAAGCCTGTATACTCCTGCTCCTCCCGCAGTAACAGCCTCTACTCTTCTAAAAAGACCTTACACTGGATGTATGAACATTGCTGCATTCAGCTACAAGAGCCTCAAGTACTGATGTTGGGTCAACCCTAGTTCAGGATCACCCCAGGATCAATACCTGAGTGATCCTGAACTAATAATACAACACACTGGCCTATTGCTCCACAGTCCAGTGCTGGGGGGCTTTACACCCTTGGGCATGGTGTCCATGTGTGGTTGATCTAGAGGGAAGCTTTTCAGGGAATGTGTGATTGAGCACCTATTGCAGAAATGGGGTCCCTTTTGAAGGACTGTCCGGATACTTTCAGGCAGATTTCATTACATTCACCACTGCACTAAGGCTTCGGCTCCACTGAGTAAACGTCTCCCTCCTACTTACTGCTGCGTCCACCATGCGGGACTTAGCCGCCGCTTCAATGGGCCATGATTCAACTGCATGCATTGCGCGCTGCCCACTCATGATATGCCGGTTTCTTGGCGTTTTACCACATCAGCACCAGAAGCACTTCTTTTACATCCGCGCAGTTCATTCCTGACCTCCTGCCACGTCTCCGTCTTCTCGCGCTGCTGAGTCGTGAGAAATAGACACTCTTAGATGTAACGCGGACGGAACTTTTGTGATTATCAGTAAGATATTCAAGACCGTGTGGTATTAGATTTGCGTCCGTCTCCTAATCAGTGAAATTTGAGAATGTCCTCCTGAAAGCACGGAGACCTTGCTTGGCAGGTCTGCTTCAGATTCTGTCCAGCAACTAATAATTACTTCAGTAACACAAAAACCAGCAGCAGCGAAATAGGCTGGTTTCATAATCACAGGTCTAATCACATATACCTTCACGTCCGACCGGGCCAGTGGGGCCAGCACCCCATTTTGCGATGCCTATCAGCATTTATGATATGATATATTTTTATTTCCGAGGGCCCTCCATATTAAGGATCCTCTGATTTTTAGGGACTTTGACCCCAGGGTCTCTTGGGGGTCCTAGCCATGCTTTTAGGGCCCCTAGCCATGCTTTTAGGAGCCCTAGCCATGCTTTTGGGGCCCTTATTAAAATGGACGAGGCATTGTGGCACTGCTCTGACTTTGACTTCTGGCTATTAGGAGTCCTAGGAAAGAGGGGGGCATAATTTTAGAGGGCCCTGGTTATGAGAGCCCCTACCAGGGGGCCCTAGAGAAGAGCAGGGCATATTATTACTATCCTTAATCTGTCCTTGCTTCACGTTACTGGTTTCTTGTGTCCATGAGTGCGTTGCATGAACATACTAATTAATAAAATACCATTTGTAATAATTCCCAGGGCTAAATACTTTTGCAAGCATGTTTGTGTTGACTCCTGTTTATTTCCATGTCATATATTGTGATTAGAATTAACTCTAAAGCAGTGGTTTAAGATTTCAGTCCTAGGCTCCTCTTGTGCTAAACATGCTATTTCTCTCTCTCTGCGTTAATGAGTTAATTAGCTAATGGGTTCAGTAAAGAATATTAGATGTTAGATTCTGTCCAAACTTCGTTCACTGAGATCTAAAGTCCTTCAAAGTGGTTTGATGGGATATATATATATAGGCAGTTGGCGCTGTGGTGTAGTGGTTAGCACTGTCGCCTCCCAGCAAGATGATCCATGCAATGTACTGGCAACCTGGCCATGGTGTACACCGCCTTTGCCCGATGACGCTGGGATTGGCTCCAGCCTCCCCCTGACCCTGACTAGTGGGATAAACTGAAAGATAATGGATGGATAGACAGTTATGTGATGAAAGTCCAGTCAACTGATGGTGGCATGAATGAAGCTGCAGGAGAAGGGAATGCTTTATGACTTCCAACAAAGCCAAAGCCCCACAGGTCAGTAGAAAACACGAGTCTGTTTCTGGATTGCTTTGCTAGCCTTCAACGAACCAGAGGTAGGGACACAGAAGTCTCACGTGTTTGTATCCCACTTAGGTGCACCGTAGGCGGCCTTGCCAAGATGCTCGCCCATGGTGGAGGTTCTTGGAGAATTTATGGTTGTCTTTAGGAAAAAATATTCCTTATTTGATCTTTGAAGCTCTGTAGAGGGGTAGCATGATGGCACAGTGATTTAGATTATGAAGAAATTAATGAAGCACTGTAGAACTTGAGCTAACTGGAGTTTGTAACCCACTTAGGAGCACCATAGGCGGCTTTGCCGGGACACTTGTTCAAAGAGCCACAGCATAGCTAACTTCACACTCCCTTAATCCCACTATGTCCCGTTTTTATTGTAGTCTTTAAGAAACAACATGGGTGACCAGGGGCTACGTAGACCTGGTATGTTCTTCCCAGGTCTACGTAGGTTTCTTCTGACAGTTTAAAGATATGCAGTCAGGCAAGTTGGAGATACAAATTTTTAGTTTTTTCCCCCTAATTGTGAATTTGTGTGTCTGGCCTGTGATGGACTGCTCTACCTTCCACCTGCTGCGCACCAGGATAGGCTTCCACACCCAGAAGGATAAGTGATATATATTATGAATGAATGAATGTAGCACTGTAGATCTTAGGGAAACTGGGGATACAGAACCCAGAATCTTGCAAATTTGTATCCTACTTGGGCGCACCGGAGGCGGCCTTGGCGAGAGTAACTTCAAACTTTACAGGATTACAAGACATTACGTTCCTGGTCCTAGTCTTCAGAAAACTGGAGATAATGATATTTAATAAAGTGGAAAGATGTTATACCAAAGCCAAACTCTATAGATCAGTAGAACTGCCAATGGGCCCTGAAGATATCACCAGGCTATTCACCTGTTCTAAAGTGATCACTAACTAGTTGACATTAAGCTTGAGAAGCACAGCTGAACATAGCTAAAATCCACTAGGTGAGAACAATGGTAGAAACAATGGTCTCAGATAGTATTGAATTAATAGGCAACGTTTCTTTGACTTGGTAAGTTTCTCTACAACAGACCAGCCCATGTCAAACCACTTTGAAAGACATCAAAATATCTTAAAATCTTAAAATATGCAGATTTTGTTATTCTTATTTAAGGGAAACGGTGATGGGCAGGGTGGTGATGGGTGGTGTGGAGGGTCTGTAGAACTGCAATTGCAAACCATTGCTGAAAAGTTTGAAGGAAGGCTCCTTTTCTCCAAACTGATCTCCTACAATGAAGAATTAAGCATTAACAAATTAGCAAGTAATCGTGTATTGTTACCAGATATTCTTAAAGCATTCAACCACAATAGTAGTCTGAGCTTAGATGCTTAAAAATTTCCAGTCCACTGTATTATCTGAATGTTGTTTCTGCGACCCCTGTAACTTTCTACGAATGTCTCGTAAAGTTTTTAAAAAGTGATTGAGATTAAACTCACTGTGGTGGCTATAAACTTTTCTGAATAATTTCTGTTGAGTAGGTCCATCCTGAGCTTGTGTAAGCCCTTTAATCTACTTCTTGGTTGATGATAAAATAAACATTTTTGAAAGAAAAAATACTGTGTTTGAGAGAACTTCTTGCCTTTTTTGCTGATATGGTCGTATGTGAATGTTTGGGCGTTTCTGGTCAAACAACGTGATTGTTGATTGTGTTGTGTCATTTGGCCAGGGATGTTTCAACATTTGCATATGACTGTATATTATAAAGCCATGTAATTTAAACTAAAGTCATAATACATTTTATACATTTATTATGTATTATATTACATATTTATATATATTTATAATACTAAAATTAATATTGTATAAATAAAGGCAGCTGCTTTGTTTGAAAAAAAAAATAACCTTGAATATTAAAATACAAAAATATATAATTACATGTCTTTATAATGTGTTTACTACTAAGCATGTATTAGATGAAACAAATTTTAAGTTTTATATTTACAGTTACAATTCAAAAGTGTACATTTTTATTTATTTCATTTAATGCAACATTTTAAAGTAACTGAGTGTTTTAAATTATGTATCTCTTAATAGCCATCTTTAATATGTGCTAAGTTTCTTTCAGCACATGCAATGCATATTTCAACAAGCCCATAATGCATTGTATGATTATTCATAACAAAGATTTGCAGTTATTTGGAAATTTTGGAAGTCTTAATATGTCACAATTAGTCTTCGGTTGTAGTTTTCATGATATTATAGTTGTGTTAGACTTTGGATACAAATGCTTTGGCGAAATGTGACCGACAGTCAGAGACCCTTCATTTATTTAACTGCCAGTCAAAACAGCCATTGAGTACAAGTTATTCATATTTTAGATCTTTCTGAGACTATATATAATCCACTTGCAGAAAAGAGGAGAAAAGTGTCCTAATAACCACCTGGAAGACCTGATAGGTCACCAAATCTGTCCCCATCAGATAAACAGCACTTTGATCTTTGAGAGAGAGGAGAACATCAAGCTCCAAGGTATTGTTACAGTGTTTCAGGTGGTTGCTAAGGTGTTACTGTGCTGTTTGATTATTCTCATAGCCAAGCTAAGAGTTTGCTATGGTGTCCCAGGTGCTTGCAAATGTGTCGCTAGGTCATTGATATGGTATCCCAGGTGGTTGCTAAGGTGTTGCTGGGTCACTGTTATGTATCCTAAGTGGTTGCTAAGGTGTTACTTGGCAGATAGATAGATAGATAGATAGATAGATAGATAGATAGATAGACATAAATATACAGATAGATAGATAGATAGATAGATAGATAGATAGATAGATAGATAGATAGACATGCAGGCAGACAGCTTGATACATAGACAGACAGCTTAATAATAGAGAGATAGAGAGACAGATTAATAGACATACAGACAGACAGCTAGATAGATAAACATCTAGATAGACACAGACTACAAGATAGATAGATAGACATCTAGATAAACTGATAGACATGCAGGCAGACAGCTTGATAGATAGACAGACAGCTTAATAGATAGAAAGATAGATAGACAGATTGATAGATAGATAGACATCTAGATAAACTGATAGACATGCAGGCAGACAGCTTGATAGATAGACAGACAGCTTAATAGATAGAAAGATAGATAGACAGATTGATAGACATACAGACAGCTAGATAGACAGACATCTAGATAGATAGATAGATAGATAGATAGATAGATAGACATCTAAATAGATAGATTTAAGCTCCAAGCTCACTGCTGAGGAGATCAAGACCTACTTATCAATCAAAGAACCCCAGAGTTCAGACCACAACATCACTGAACGTGTGCAGACATCTATTTAATGTTGCGTGAAACTCTTTCTGTTTTCTGACGATGACAGACGAGCGTCTTGTACGCGGTGGCTGTTTTGGCTGGAGTGAAAGCGGTGAGGGTCTCTACTGTTGGAGGCAGTTTTTTGGAATTGTTTTTTGTGGGGATTCCTTCTTCTTCTCTCTGCTTGCTGTTTTTTTTTTGTTCTTTCTTCTGGTCGTGTGCCCCCATCTCTTAGTGCACTAAAGGCCCCCCACATGACCTCTAAATGGCGCCAGCTGACCATTGACCCTCAGTGCTGAGAGGATGGCAGTGGCCGTAGATAAAGGCCGTCGCTCGACAAAGGTAAACAAGCCGAGCCTCCGCTTAATCTCATGCTTTAATATACAGTCACTTAAACCAGCTTCTAAAAAAAGACCAAACATAAACAGTCATGCTACTTTAGCCAAGAGCGGTAAATTAAAGACCCTTAAAATTCCCTCAAAAGCTTGATAAATAGCAGCGATATTCACTTTCAACTCTGACTAATTATATCATAAGACAGATAAAACACTGTTTCCTGTAGTTGGAAATAAATTAATGATTGTTTAAGCATCTTCTATGTACACCATATCATCAAGCAGCATAATAGATCTAGGCCTGATCTGTGGATCGAAGGTGTTCTCATTCACCGCTGGTTCTCTTTGTTTCAGGAGGCCGGAGGTTTGACCGCAGTGCTGAAATGAAAGTCCGGCTCTTCGTGGTTCTTCTGCAGGTGAGCTCTGCCTTTCTTGACTGACCAGCACCGCCGTTTGCTTTGTAGGCTGCAGACGATCTGTTCACTGATATCAAATACACACAACATCCAAAATACATATACCTTTACATAACCTCATATGCACTACCAAAGTGGTCTACACTGTTTCCACTGGCTAACTGCACCACTGTCATCACTCATACACACTTTGGACTTCTTCTATTTCTATTTAGTATATTCTATATTCTACTTTTATTTTATATTCTATATTCTATTTTTATTTTATATTCTATATTCTACTTTTATTCTTGTTCTAAGTTATATTTTTATTTTATATTATATATTCTACTTTTATTTCATATTCTATATTCTATTTTTATTTCATATTCTATATTTTATTTATGTTATGTTCTATGTTCTTTTTTTATTTTATATTCTGTTTTTATTGTATATTCTGTATTATATTTATTTTCAATTCTGAATTGTATTTTATATTTTATATTCTCTTTATGTTCCCTATTCTATTTTTTATTTCATATTCTATATTCTATTTTCATTTTATATTACATATTCTACTTTTATTTTATGTTCTATATTTTTTATTGAAAATTTTATGTTCTATTTTTATTTTTAATTCAGAATTTTAGTTTTATTTTATTTTCTATATTCTATTTTTATCTTATGTTCTATATTCTATTTTTATTTGATATTCCATATTCTATTCATTTTATATTCTATATTCTATTTGTATTCTATATTTATCTTGTGTTGTTGTGGTTTAGTTACTGGACACCTTGAATGTAATGTACACAGAAATAAGTTGATGGGAAAACAAAATTGTAATACTTGATCCAAATTGACTAAAAACTAAAAAAATGTTTTTTGGTGAATTTACTTTCATTCCAAATATGTTGCCTGGAACAGGAGCTGTATCACCATTTTTATAATTTTATAATTGTAAATATTAATATTTCAGAAATATATATATATATATATATATATAATGTGTGTGTTACTGAGTAACCAGCTACCAATAAGAGTCCTTCACCTACCTGTGTACAGGTAAACTTATTAAATTATTCTGTATATACTATTATTCCTCCGTGTGGACCCACATACAGACCCCCAGCTGATTCGTAGTCAAGCCAGTGTCTTTGTAATCCATCACCAGCAATTCGGCCAATGATCAATAAGTACCAGTTAAAGGGAAAACATTTATTTAAAGGTTCTCTACCCACAATCCCCCTGGGCTCCGTGGCTTTGTGCCGGAGCGATCGGTGTCTCCGATGGGCCGGATGGCCCACCCTCGAGTGACCCACCAGGCTGAGGAGAGGAGCAGTGGATGTGCTTTTGTACCCGTTCATAAAGCAACAGCGTAAAATGACTTATTGATTGCCTTTGACAAGAGTCCATTATCTTCAGAGAATGGGGGGCTAAGTGTATTTCCAGGGGGGACGCGTGTTAGGGGAGATTAAAGGATGCCTTTTATAGCGTCCTTGCTGCCTTTTTCCTCTCTTTCTTTAGCCTATCACTCATTCTGTCCCACTTTATATTAAGTGACTGTAGTAACTGAGTAGTTACACATTAATAACAGTGTAACTACTAGTGATGTAGCCACTGTTACAGATGGGTTACTGCAGTACAGCTTATGTAACTACACATATCTTTCTTTTTTTGCCTCATGTAATTACATAAGAGCGTCTTGATAGTTATAACAGCATGTTTTCTCGTGTTATTACACATTGGTAATAACATGAGTGTAATAACATTTGTGATAAGCAAAGGAAGGAAGACATTTCCAGTGCACACACTGTCGTAATGTATGTTATTACACACAGACTAATTACAAATTACCGATGTGAATACACTGTTATAACAACTCATATGTAATTACATGAGGCAAAAAAGACTTTGATATGTAATTGATGTGTAACTACATAAGCTGTACTGCTGTAATCACTCTATCACTGGCTACATCACTAGTAATCACACATATGCATTTATTATTTTGCCTCATGTAATTACATTAGAATTACATTCTTTAGTGTTATTACACATTGATAACAATATGAGTGTAGTAACATTTGTGATAAGCAATGTTTGTCCAGTATTATAAGGAAGGAAGGCATTTCCATTGTCTTAATGTAAGTCATTTCACCCCGTCTAATTACAAATACAGATACACTCATGTTATTAACAATGTGAATATGCTGTTATAACTATTAAGGTACTCATATGTAATTACATGAGGCAAAAAAGACATTGATATCTAATTGATGTGTAATTAGTTGAGCTGTATTGCTGTAGTCCATATATAACAGTGGCTACACCAGTAGTAGTTACACATATGTATTTCTTTTCTTTGCCTCCGGTTATTACATAAGAATGACATTCCTTTGTCTTATTACACATTGGTAATAACATGAGTGTAATAACATTTGTCATAAGCAAGTTTTTACAGTCTTATGAGGAAGGAAGGCATTTCCAGTGTACATACTATCTTTACATAAGTTATTACAAACTGACTAATTACAAATACAGATACACTCATGTTATTAACAATGTGAATATGCTGTTATAACTATTAAGATACTCATTGTAATTACATGAGGCAAAAAAGACATTCATATCTAATTGATGTGTATTTGCTTGAGCTGTGTTGCTGTAGTGCATATATAACAGTGGCTACACCAGTAGTAGTTACACATATGTAATGTTTTTCTTTGCCTCCTGTTATTACTTAAGAATTACATTCCTTTGTCTTATTACACATTGGTAATAACATGAGTGTAATAACATTTGTGATAAGAAATTTTTGCCCAGTCTTATGAGGAAGGAAGACATTTCCAGTGTACATACTTACATATAAATCTTAATATAAGTTACTACACACTTCTTTATAAGACTAATTACAAATACAGTTACACTCATGTTATTACTAATGGGAATATGCTGTTATAACTATTAAGATACTCATATGTAATTACATAATTGTTGTGTAACTACATAAGCTGTACTGCTGTCATCCATAGTGGTTACATCACTAGTTTCTCATATGTAACTATACAGTTATTACAGAAACCCTTAATATTTTTTTACAAATAAAGTAACACTCATGTTATTACCGTGTAAATATGCTGTTATAACTATTACTATGCCCATATGTAATTACATGACACTGATATGTAATTGATGTGTAACTACATAAGCTGTACTGCTGTGATCCATCTGTAACAGTGGCTACATCACTAGTAGTTACATTGTTGTTACATGTGTTACTACACTATTATTATAGATACTTAATATAAAGTGGGACCCTCATTCATTTCTATGCTTCTAACCAACTTTTTTGTTGTAATTCTCCTCTTCCAGGGTGGTCCAGCACTGCTGTGGGGTCTCTGGAAAGTGGTGACACACAAAGGGACAGAATGAAGAGGAGGAAAAGGGACGAGGACAGTCTGAGACGCTGCTGCGTGATGAAATGCTGAAGACTGTTATATGTTGCTTATGGGGGGCTCTGGTGTTCATGTGGTTTTCATTTACTCTGTTGACTTTTATCTGCTAATGTAAATTCAACATGCAGCTGCTCAAAGCATGATACGCTTCTTCTTCCAAGGAACATACGTTACACGTTCATGATACGCTTCTTCTTCCAAGGAACATACGTTACACGTTCATGATACGCTTCTTCTTCCAAGGAACATACGTTATGTGTCTAAATGTGTCCAGACATCTCTTCTGCTTCAGCTCTACACACCCAGCTCGTCCACTCTCCATAGAAAAGCACTGACCAGTAGACAGGACGCTCTGAAGAGCCTGAGGTCACCCTGTCCAATGCTGAGCATCAACCTGAGAGATGTTAAGCAGTAGAACTCTGTTCTCTGGAGTGATGGAGCTCCATCCACTAGCTGGAGTGTCTAGACCTGATTATCCAACATCAGCACCTGGCCTCACTAGTACTCAATCAAATCCTCACAGCAATGTTCCAACATCAGTACCTGACCTCATTAATACTCATTCAAATCATCACAGCAATGTTCAACATAAGTACCTGACCTCACTAACACTCAATCAAATCCTCACAGCAATGTTCAACATGAGTACCTGACCTCACTAGTACTCAATCAAATCCTCACAGCAATGATCAACATCAGTACCTGACCTTACTAACACTCAATTAAATCCTCACAGCAATGTTCAGCATCAGTTCCTGACCTCACTAACATTCAATCAAATCCTCACAGCAGTGTTCAACATCAGTACCTGACCTCACTAATACTCAATCAAATCCTCACAGCAATGTTCAACATCAGTACCTGACCTCACTAATACTCAATCAAATCCTCACAGCAATGTTCAACATCAGTACCTGACCTCATTAATACTCAGTCAAATCCTCACAGCAATGTTCAACATCAGTACCTGACCTCGCTAACACTCAATCAAATCCTCACAGCAATGTTCAACATCAGTACCTGACCTCACTAATACTCAGTCAAATCCTTATAGCAGCAATCCTTCTACAAAACTTTCTATCCATCTATATTTATCTATTTCTGTATAATTCTATCTATCCATCTGTTTCTGTATAATTCTATCTATTCATCTGTCCCTGGATCTATCTATCCATTTATCTATCTAATCTTTAAAGCTTTTTCTATTTTATTTCACATTTTCTACACTGATATGTTCTTCAGGATTTATCTGGTTTAGTTCTACTGTTATGGCACTTACATACATGTTACCCAAACTAATGATCTATGTCTTATGTCTAGAACCTTGGGTTCTGTAAAAGAGAGTTACCAGACGTTTGACACTCACACAGCTGCCGGGCAGGTGCTAGTCCACTGTCCACTGTCGTTCTTCCTGACCCTAAACAGTGGAGGTTGTCTGAAGTGGGATGCCAGAGGATCAAAGAGGGAACCATTAAGAGCTGCTGTTGCAATAAATGCTCCACAACAACCAAGTCAGTCTGCAGTGCTTCTGTCTGGGCGAATTCCGGAGACTCCTTTTCCCAGAATGCTCTCTGGGCACTGTGGAGGTGGTGTTAATGTGGCAGTGGGACAACTCGAGGTCCTGCCCCCACTCTGCTGTACAGAAATGGGGTTGTGTTACTCAGCGGGGTGGGGAGGAGTGTGACTGTATGTGTCCCACACGCAGCAGGCTGGAGTGAACTGGACGTGAACTCACTCCCTAAAGGGGTCTGATGGCTGCTGTGGCTTGATGGACTTCGTAATAGCCCACCCTCCCCATATGAAGACTGGAACACATCATTCACCAGGAAAGACATGAGTGTGTGTGTTTTGGGGGGCGGGGGGGCAGTTGGTCCACTCACTGTCCACTCTATTAGACACTCCTACTACTTGCTGGTCCACCTTGTAGATGTAAAGTCAGAGACAGTAGATCATCTGCTGCTGCACAGTTTGTGTTCCTCTAGTCCTTCATCAGTGGACACAGGACGCCGCCCACAGGACACTGCTGTCTGGATAGTTTTGGTTGGTGGACGATTCTCAGTCCAGCAGTAACGATGACTGATGAAGAACTAGAACAACACAAACTGTGCAGCAGCAGATGAGCTACTGTCTCTGACTTTACATCTACAAGGTGGACCAGCAAGTAGTAGGAGTGTCTAATAGAGTGGACAGTGAGTGGACACAGTGTTTAAACACTCCAGCAGCAGCACTGCTGTGTCTGATCCACTCACACCAGCACAACACACACTAACAGACCATCACCATAAGTATTGCATTATGCTAGCAATAATAACACTTATAACCGTAATAACAGTAATAAATATAATAACAGTAATAACATTAATAACAATAATAAAAGTAACAACAGTAATAAATATAATAACAGTAATAACAATAATAGCACTAAGAACAGTAATAAGAATAACACTAATAACAGTAATAACAGTAATAAAAACAATAATAATAATAGTAATAACAATGACAGTAATAACAATAACAGTAATAACAATAATAACACTAATAGAAGTGATAACAGTGATAACAGTAATAGCAATAATAAAAGCAATAACAGTAATAAAAGTAATAACAGTAATAACACTAGTAATAACGTTATAAACAATAATGACAGTAATAACAGAGATAAAAGTAATAACAGCGATAACAATGACAGTAATAACAATAATAAATGTAACATAAGTTACATTGATAACAACAATGACAGTAATAACAGTAATAATAACATTAACAGTAATAACAGTAATAACAGTAATAACACTAGTAAAAGTAATAACAGCCTCTTAATTACATTTGTGTTTACATCACTGTCACTTTATCACGTCCTCACTGTCGTCTCACTCATCATTCTCTCCTTCCCTCATCTCTTTCTCTTCTCTCTCTGACTCTTTCTTTCTTACCTCTTTCTCTTTTCCTCTCTCCCTCTCTCTCTCTCTCTCTCCTTTCCCTGTCTTTCTCTCTTTTCTCTGACTCTTTCTTTATCACTTTCTTTCTGCCCCCTCTCTCTCTCCTTTCCCTGTCCTTCTCTCTTTTCTCTGACTCTTTCTTTATCTCTTTCTTTCTGCCCCCCTCTCTCTCTCCTTTCCCTGTCTTTCTCTCTTTTCTCTGACTCTTTCTTTATCACTTTCTTTCTGCCCCCTCTCTCTCTCCTTTCCCTGTCCTTCTCTCTTTTCTCTGACTCTTTCTTTATCTCTTTCTTTCTGCCCCTCTCTCTCTCCTTTCCCTGTACTTCTCTCTTTTCTCTGACTCTTTCTTTATCTCTTTCTTTCTGCCCCTCTCTCTCTCTCCTTTCCCTGTCCTTCTCTCTTTTCTCTGACTCTTTCTTTATCACTTTCTTTCTGCCCCTCTCTCTCTCTCCTTTCCCTGTCTTTCTCTCTTTTCTCTGACTCTTTCTTTATCACTTTCTTTCTGCCCCTCTCTCTCTCTCCTTTCCCTGTCTTTCTCTCTTTTCTCTGACTCTTTCTTTATCTCTTTCTTTCTGCCCCTCTCTCTCTCCTTTCCCTGTCCTTCTCTCTTTTCTCTGACTCTTTCTTCATCTCTTTCTTTCTGCCCCTCTCTCTCTCTCTCCTTTCCCTGTCCGTCTCTCTTTTCTCTGACTCTTTCTTTATCTCTTTCTTTCTGCCCCTCTCTCTCTCTCCTTTCCCTGTCTTTCTCTCTTTTCTCTGACTCTTTCTTTATCTCTTTCTTTCTGCCCCTCTCTCTCTCCTTTCCCTGTCCTTCTCTCTTTTCTCTGACTCTTTCTTTATCTCTTTCTTTCTGCCCCTCTCTCTCTCTCCTTTCCCTGTCCTTCTCTCTTTTCTCTGACTCTTTCTTTATCTCTTTCTTTCTGCCCCCTCTCTCTCTCCTTTCCCTGTCTTTCTCTCTTTTCTCTGACTCTTTCTTTATCTCTTTCTTTCTGCACCTCTCTCTCTCTCCTTTCCCTGTCCTTCTCTCTTTTCTCTGACTCTTTCTTTATCTCTTTCTTTCTGCCCCTCTCTCTCTCTCCTTTCCCTGTCCTTCTCTCTTTTCTGACTCTTTCTTTATCACTTTCTTTCTGCCCCTCTCTCTCTCCTTTCCCTGTCTTTCTCTCTTTTCTCTGACTCTTTCTTTATCTCTTTCTTTCTGCACCTCTCTCTCCTTTCCCTGTCTTTCTTTCTTTTCTCTGACTCTTTCTTTATCTCTTTCTTTCTGCCCCTCTCTCTTTCCTTTCCCTGTCCTTCTCTCTTTTCTCTGACTCTTTCTTTATCACTTTCTTTCTGCCCCTCTCTCTTTCCTTTCCCTGTCTTTCTCTCTTTTCTCTGACTCTTTATCTCTTTCTTTCTGCCCCTCTCTCTCTCTCCTTTCCCTGTCTTTCTCTCTTTTCTCTGACTCTTTCTTTATCTCTTTCTTTCTGCCCCTCTCTCTCTCCTTTCCCTGTCCTTCTCTCTTTTCTCTGACTCTTTCTTTATCTCTTTCTTTCTGCCCCTCTCTCTCTCTCCTTTCCCTGTCTTTCTCTCTTTTCTCTGACTCTTTCTTTATCTCTTTCTTTCTGCCCCTCTCTCTCTCTCTCTCCTTTCCCTGTCCTTCTCTCTTTTCTCTGACTCTTTCTTCATCTCTTTCTTTCTGCCCCTCTCTCTCTCTCCCTCTTCCAGCCACTGTCTCTCTCCCTCTCTCTGTCTCTCTCCTCTTTCTGTCTCTTTCTTTTTATCTCTCCTCTTTATCTCTCTGTCCTTCTCTTTCTGCCTCCTTTCTATTCTCTTTTTCTCTTTCTCTATGTCTCTCTCTCCTTTTCTCTGTTGTCTGACTTCTTTATTATCCTTTTCTCTCTGCCCTTCTGCCTTTCCTTTTGTCTCCCTCTCTCTCGGTCTCTCTCCCTCGCCTTTCTCTCTTCTCTTTCTTTCTCTTTGCCTCTCTCTTTTGCTCACTCTCTCTCTCCCTCTCTTTGTCTCTCCCCATCTCTCTCTTTGTGTCTCTCTGTCTCTCTCTCTTCCCATCTCTCTCTCTCTCTGTCTCTCTCTTCCTCTCTCACTGTCTCTACCCCTCTCTTTGTCTCTCCTCATCTCTCTCTCTCTGTCTCTCTCTCTCTCTCTTTGTCTCTCCTCATCTCTCTCTCTCTCTCTGTCTCTCCCCACCCCCCCTCTTTTTCTCCCTCTCTCTCCCTTTCTGTCTCTCTTTCTCCCCATCTTATTCTGCCCCCCCCCCCCCCCCCTCTCTCTGTCTGTATCTTATTCAGGGTTAGCGTTTAGCGCTGAGTGCTAACTCCCCAGAGGCTGCTGTAGAAATGTCAGGCTTATCTCTCGCTCACTAAATCCAGATTAATGTAAACGCCCTGAGTGAAAACAGGGCTTTTCACTATTTCCGGATGTTTCCAGCCAGACGGCGTGTTGTTTGGGTATTTCTGACAGAGGCTGAGCTTCACACGCACCAGAAATCCGTAACCTCATGTTTTCAGAGAAACACTAAAACGCAGAGTGCACGTGGACCTGAAGAACGTAGCTGCCGGATTCTCCCCCGTGTGGAAGGAATAGAGGGGTGGGAGTGAAACAGGAATAGAGGGGTGAGAGCGAAAAGGCAGAATGGATTACAGTAATAAACGAGCTCTCGTGGACATCTTGAGGTTTTTTTTAATTATCCTCAAAGCTTTTTAATTAAGCTTAATAGCCCCAGTGACCATCCTCACCTTTTATTTGCTAATTAACTCAAGGCCCTCCTTGATCTTCCCTTGATTAAAATGCTGTGATCAATTTTAAAGGGCTTTGCTACATTTCCTTTAAGTCTGAAGCCGTGCGAAGATCAATGTAAGCGCCATTTGTTGAAAGGAAAGTGGGAATAAAAACTCCTCCTCTCTAAAAAGCCTTGATTTCTGTTTTAACCAAAAAGAAATCTCAACAGCTGGAGACGTATTTATACCAAATGATGTGTTTTCCTTAATTCCAGCCTACAAAACAAATTTCTAAGTGAGAAGTGTTGATCTAATAGCTGAGTCACTGTTAAAGCATAAAACTGTACCTGATAACATATCCCTTCTACTCTGATTATCTATTAATATTCATTATTTCATCAATTAATCAGTTTTATGTTTGATCTTTGTATGTTAATTTCATTCTAACTTCAGATCTTCGGCAGATCTTCAATCCAGTTGGCTCAGAACCGGCATACATTCATTTGTTTTAAAGGTGAAATAGGTAAAAATAAAAAATAAAATAACTAAAATTGTGAACAGTGTAGCTTCAGAATCACAGACAGGACCAATATCTCATAGATCCTTGTAGATCAATCTAACCACTTATATTAATTTTTATCAGTACAGAGATATCTACAGACAGCATGTAATGTCCAGAGATACAGACCTACAGCACGATGAAAAACCAAAACTCAGGTCAAGAAACTCCCCAAGATCATCAGAATAGTCACTTGAAAGGAACAGTGACTTAAAATGAGAAATTTTCCAAGACTGTGAGGAGGAACCAATAAGGGGTACCAAAGAATCAGAAGGAGAAACTCTCTAAGAGTATGGAGAAGAGCCAATGAGAAGGGCCAAGCCTCAAGCTGAGAAGCTCCCTTAAATTGAAAGGAACCAATCTGAGGAACCCAGAAACAGAAGGAGAAACTTGCTAAGATCGTAAGAAACAATCATTAAGAGAAACCAAGACTCATAATCTCTAAGATTGTGAGGAGGACCCAATCAGAGAAACCAAAACCCGGACCGAGAAACTCCCTATGGTGTTGTGGACCAATCACTGAGAGGAACCAAGAATCAGAATGAGAAACTCTTCAAGATTGTGAGAAAGAATGAATCAGATAAGCCAAGAATCAGATCGAGAAACTCCCTAAGATCATGAAGAACAACTTCCCTAGAACCAAGTCTCAAAAGAAGAAACTCTGTAAGATTATGGGAAATAAGCACTAAGACAAAGGTTCAAACTGAGAAACTATCTAAGACCATGGGGAACAGGAAGAATCAAGAATCAGAAGAAGAAACTCCATGAGGCTGTGAGAAGAAGCCAATCACAGGAATCAAGAATCAGAAGAAGAAACTCCATAAGGTTTTGAGAAGAAGCCAATCACAGGAATCAAGAATCAGAAGGAGAAACTCTTCAAGATTGTGAGGAAGAATGAATCAGGAACCAGGAATCAGAAGAAGAAACTCCCTAAGAACCACTGAGAGGAACCAAGACTGAGATTGAGAAAGTCCATAATATTATTAGTTAGAAACACTGAGGAGAAACTCTGTAATATCATGAGTAACAAGAGAGAGGAGGAACTGAGAGATGAGGAACTAATCACTGGAACCAAGAATTTGAAGGAGAGGCTCTATTAGACATGGAGAAGAATCACTGAGAGGAGCCATGACCTAAACTGAAAAACCTGGGATTGTGGAGAAAAACCAGTCAGAAGAACCAAGACTCAAACGGAGAACCTCTGTAAGATTATGAGGAACAAGAGAGAGAGCGAGGAGCAATTAAGAAAGGAGGAACAAATCAATTTACGGAACCAAGAATTTGAAGCAGAGGCTCTTTTAGAGCATGGAGGAGAACCGTTGAGAGGAACCAATACCTAAATTGAAAAACCTGAGATTGTGAGGGGGAACCAACCAGAAGAATCAAGAATCAGAAAGATAAACTCCCAACATCATGAGGAAGAACCACTAAGAGCAGCAAATCCCCAAAAGAAGAAACTCTTTAAGATTGTGAGGAAAAAACGATCACAGAATCCAAGAATCAGAATAATAAACTCCCTACGAACCACAGAGAGGAACCAAGACTGAGATTGAGAACCAAGACTTTGAGAACCTCTGTAAGATCATGAGGAACAAGAGAGACAGAGAGAAATGAAACTAAGAGTTGAGGAACCAATCAATGGAAACAAAAAGGCTCTGCTAGAGCATGGAAGAGAACCGCTGAGAGGAACCAAGATTGTAAGGATCAGAGGAACCACAAATCAGAAGGAGAAACTCCCTTAGATTGTGAGAAGAAACCAATCAGAGGAATCAAGAATCAGAAGAGGAAATTCTGTAAGATCATGAATAAGAACCACTAAGAGGAGCCAAAACTCTTTAAAAATTCCCAAAGCTTGTAAGGAGAAACCAATGAACTGAATCAAGAATATGAAGGAGAGGCTTTCTTAGAGCATAGAGAAGAACCGCTGAGTGGAACCAAGACCTAAACTGGAAAAACCTGAGATTGTTAGGAGGAACCAATCAGAGGAACTGAATATTAGAAAGAGAAACTCCCAAAGAGGATAAGCACGACTGAGATGAACCAGGAATCAGAAGCAGAAACTCCCTAAAATTGTGAGTGAGAACCACTAAGAGGAGGCAAGCCTCAAAAGGAAAGATCAGAGAGAACAACTTCCAAAGATCATAAGGAGAAACAACCAAGAAGAACTAAGGGCATGTCTGAAATGGTCCACTCGTTACCTCGTTCCCTGTTCACTACATAGACTGCTCTAAGTAGAACACTATATAGGGGAGCAGTGTGGGAGACCGTAGAGGGAATTCGGGCAACGAGCTTTCCAAAGAAACCGCTATGCATTGTGGGGCGTCAACCTGTCAGTAGGGCACATCGGTCCACTAGTTTTATGGTGCATTGTGGGTAATACTCTATTGAACTATATAGGGTCTCTGTCCACTGAGACTTTGGACAACACTACAAATTGGCCGACACCCTGAACAGAACACTAAACCGACTCAACACAATTTTAGGTAGCTCCTGACACACACACACACACACACACACCCCTCTTACACTCACATCACCAGGGCAACACATTCACTCCTCAGTGTGTGGCATTGTTTCTTGTTAGAGATACTGTGTGGTTTCAGCACCTACCTGTCCGTGGTCTCTGGGCCATCGCTTAAAGGGTCTCTCCTCAGGTCCAACCAGACTTGGCTTCTCCACAGCGGGGTCCCGTCACAATCCCTGGAGTCCAAGAGGATCTACAGTCCCTCTGACCTGCCCAGCACTCACCTCCATCGGGCTGAGCCTTCCCACAGGTGTCCTTGTGGGGCGAGGTTGGTGAACCAACGAACTTCTGGACTCGTTCCCTGTAGCAAGTTCGTTCCCCGGCTCCGGCGGAAAGGGGGCTCTGTCTCTGTTCGAGGCTGCCACCGGAGGTGCTCTGAGACCACGGCAAGGAGGTATTAATCACTGTTCAAACTGTCCACACAGGGCTAGTTCCTCTCTCTCCTCTCTACAGGACACAAGGTACTGCTCTGGTTCCCCGTGCCCAGTGGTGACCCAGTGAGGCAGTGAGTCTACATCTACGGTCCTACTCACCATCCAGCCTGCTCCGAGGACTGCATCTCAGTCTGCCTCAGGCCCACTGCCTCTGGATTGTTTTTCTGTTATTATTGACTGCTCTGAGTAAACAAACCTTGCAAGTGGATCGTGCAACACCTCTTACAGTAACTAGGGTGCGATTTCAGACACACCCTAAGACCAAGAACAAGAGAAACTCTCTACGAGGCTTAGGAGGAACCAACGAGAAGACTTCCTTTGGCCAAGGGAGGAGAAGCTCGGTTTCTGCTGCCTCCATAGTTGGTTCACTAGCTCCAATTTTAAACCCAAATGAAAGCACTTCTACTTCACTTAAGAGCAATTCCGGATGAGAAGCCTGAACTTTGCTGACAGCGTTCCGGAGACATCAAAGGCGTTAATGATTTCAGGATGCTATTTACTCAGCAGTGCCCTTGAAACAATCCGAGTGGATCAAACAGGTTAGCTGTGAGAGCAGCGTCTTATTCTCCCCGCGGTTTAATATCGCCATATTGATTCCTCTTTCTCTCTCTCTCTCTCTCTCTCTCTCTCTCGCTCTCTCTCTCGCTCTCTCTCTCGTTGCGCTGCCGTCTGGGCTAATGTGGCTTTCTGGGTGTAAATATGCAGCGGCTTTTATCTTGGCGCGAGATCTGTTCTCTGACTCTGAACTTTGAAGTGGTTTTTCATCTCTTTAAGTTCTGAGTGGTGAGTCCATCTGGTGTTTTTACTCTCTCGCTCTCTCTCTCTCTTTCAGCAGCACTGCGTCTAAATGCCATCGTTCATTTGTACCTACATCTACATTCACTGGCCACTTTATCAGAAACGTACTGTGCTCTATAGGTGAACCTGCACGTCAGCCATCAGCATTGCAACCAAGCATTTATAACCGTTGAAAGAAGAACTTGTGAAGGTGCCATAAGATAGAAAGCTGTACTGATATAGTTATATGATATAATACTGAAGGTTCAGTACATAGGACATAGGATATCTCTTTCTCTTGCACGCACACATAGAGGAGAAGATTTCAGTGATTTGTTGCTTTTTTAGTGAGTATATTTAACCCTTCCCAAGCTTTTCCAACAACCCAGTATTATTTACAGTTCTCATCTAATACCTGCTCTGACTGCTCAGTACTTCATTAAGCTAAATCAAGATTTGCTGCTGAAGGAGCTGAATACATTCATACAATGTCTGGGGCGTCCAGGAGAAATCTGGAACTAAACTTTGTTCTTCAAACTGGAGCTCAAGATATGACCCCCAACATTTACACTACCGCTCAAAAGTTTGGGATCACAGTGAAACGTTCTTGTTTTAATGGAGTATCTTCTTCCTTAACACAACAATGGACTGACGGGTCTCTAAAGAAAGTTGTTTCTTTCTGGTCATTGTGAGTCGGTCAGCAAGCCATCAACTGCTGATCTTCAGATACTAAACTAGCCTAGAATGTTGTTCTCCCTTTTATACTCACTTATTAGTAGAATGTTTTTCAGCTGTGCATCACAATTGAGCAAGAGTGTCCTAACAACCAATTAGTCCAATAACATCCTTAACTTGGATTGGTGGTCGTACCAGGAGATTTAGACAGAGGACTGAGAATTACTGATAATAGAACTATATGTAAAATAAGTTTGTATTAAAGTCTATAAAAAAATAGACTTTAATACAAACATTTTTATTCTTTAAAAATCATCTGATACACTTACATTAATTGTGAAATGGATAGTATTGTTTGTGAATTGCATGAAAATGTCATGAAATGAAATTCTAAAGTGATCCTAAACCTTTGAGCGGTAGTGTACATACAACCACAACAACAACCAGACTGGTGACTATGTGGAGAAGTCCAGCGTTCCAGGTTGTGAAGGGAACGTCAACACTTTTCATTACTTCCCAACAAACAACCCAACTGTCAGAGCTACATGTTCATCTTTAAACCAGCCTGAAGTTCCTCTTCTCCACATTCTTCATCTAATGTTCCACCTTAAACACTGCAGCTCGTACAGACGCTGGAATGGAACCACAGCACCATTTAAGGTGGAACAGAGAATTCCCAAAACGAGCTGATGAACTTCAGCTCAACATCTTTAACA
>CM038702.1:66038567-66138567 GCA_021613375.1 Megaleporinus macrocephalus | reverse complement strand
TCTTCAAGGTCATCAGAGAGGGGGGCTCAGGACCCCTGGGGTCAGAATGGGGGCTAGAACAGACACAGCGAGTCTCATATTAAAGAAGCGAGTGAGTGACAGGCAGAGGCCTGTCATGAGGAGAGAGAGAGAGAGAGTGAGAGCGTTCCACTGGAAATGACTTCTCAGTCAGGCAGGCGAGCGGAGATGTTCTGATAGCTCCTGCTATGTCACTCCCGTCATATTACTCCTTCCCGGTCCTCTCTCTCTCTCCGTCCTGGTGTGATTCGAGTGTAATAGAGATGTTGGGATGCGGATTCCATTTTTAATAAAACAGGGAGGCGAGGAGGAGGCGCGGACTGCTGTACAGCAGCGCTGATATCCAGGTGGAGTTAACAGTCTTAAACAGTCACACCTTCATCTCTCTGTCTGTGAGATACAGTCGTAGTGAAAGTGTGAACAGTCCTGCTGAGCCTGCTAGAAGAAGAAGAAGAAGAACCCAATTTGTACTTTTTCTATGAATCTTACTGCACAGTTTCTATTCATTTGCTGAATTCCATCCATCTATCCATCACCTTCAGCTTTGTCCCACTAGTCAGGTTCAGGGGAGGGGCTGGAGCCAATCCCAGTGTCATCGGGCGAAAGGCGGGCACACCATGGACAGATCACCAGTCCATCGCATGGTCAACACACCATGGATGAAGCTTGAGTGGGTTTCCTCCGGTTCCTCCGGTTTCCTCCCGCAGTCCAAACACATGCAAGGTTAGGTTGATCAGACTGTAGGTGTTGCATGTGTTGCAATGGACTGGCGACCAATCCATAGTGTACCCCGCCTTTGCCCGATGAAGCTGGCATTGGCTCCAGCCCCCTGTGACCCCAACAAGCAGGTTAAAGCAGAAGATAAGTGTGGATGGATGGATGGATGGAAAGGCAGACGGAGCTCTAAACTCAGCAGCTTCCATTTGCACTGTATGAGAATTTGAATTGTGATGAACGGACCAATAGAAATGCTCCAGAACATCTTGGAAAATGTTCTGGTTCCATGAACTTGCATTAAAACTAAAGAAAGAAAGTAAGTGCTTTTCTATGGACACCGACGATATACTAGGTCAGCCTGGGATTCAACAACAAGATGTTTTGGGGTCCAGTACTCCGTCACTGGTCCACCTCACATGTGTGTGTGCAGCTTTACACTGCACTGATGCTACATTGGTGTCAGAAGTGGGGTAGTGGTCTGTGATGTAATAGGGACAACACTGCAAGGCTCCACAGGGATAGAGAACTGACAGCAGAGCCGGCACAGGAAGGCCTGCCAGTGGACTAGAGCAGGGAGGCTTGAGGCTGGAGGTGGTACAGTGAGGTTAAGCTTTGGTGCTAGTGAAAAGGGGAGGAGCCCAGCCAGCGTAAGCATCAGTAGCATCAGCATGACTATGTCGGGACAAGCGGTGAAGGAGGCGGTGAGTTGAGATTGCAGAGCAATGGGGCACGGTCATAAGACTGGACCACCAGAGAAATGGTTGCAGAGTTGATGGCAGGTGACTCCTCATGCTCACCAACACCGGCTTGCCAATACTTCTACTGCCACCAGACAGGCTTGCATGTGCAACCAGCTTAGGGGTCCCAGCACAATGAGCAGTGTTGCCAGCATGGATGGCACATTGGTGGGAAGGAAAAAGTGGAAGTTGCCTCCAGTTGCGTGGGAGGCAACTTCCATCGCAAGTAAAGCGTTTACCATTCATGGTCGTACCTGCTCCGTGCAGCCCCCCGTTTTTCCTTTTAACAGCATGAGCATCAAGCAAAGCTGATTTTGTATGGCTCGTGTTAGACACCCAGCCTCCGCATAGGCCTCCTTCTGAGACCCCCAAGGATTCGGTCCCCGTGAAGCTCTGAATACACGTGCGCGAGCACTCACACAGTCCTCCCGCAGGAGAAGCTGAGATTGTTAAACGAAGCCGACTCTAATGAACGCTCAGCCCGAGATGAGTGCGCTCCGAGTCGTGCCGTTCTCCGAGAAGGTTGCTGTCAAACGGAGCGAGGCTAAATTAGCATTTGATTAGCATGCAGGGTGATCCGTCATACAGGGAGCGCGAGAGACGGGGGGCCGTGGTGGTGGTGGTGGTGGTGGTGGGGGGGATCATATAGAGAGACGCATGTTTGTGTCAGAAGCTGTTGTGATGTTCTACAAAAGGAAAAAGATGCAAACAACACGCCAGTCGGCCCCCGTGAGCCCAGGCGGTGTCAAAGCGCTTCGCCGGTCCGCTGGTGCCTGTGTGTGTGATGATATATCTGAATGTGTATGACATCTATCATGCATGCAGTTCTCGTATGTGTGTGTGTGTGTGTGTGTGTGTGTGTGTGTGTGTATGACAGGGTGTTATTTATGTTGCAGGCATTGCGAGTGACTGCCAGCTGGTTTCGTTCAAAAAGCTCTGGCTGATATGAAATGGGATCAAATTTAAATCTGCAGCCCACGTGTAGCCCACTGGTACAAACCTGTCTGGAGAACCGGAATTAGAATCAGAATAGAATTAGAATAAAGAACTCACCACTTGTGTTTGCACAACCTATCTGTGCAGTGAAACACCCACACATACACACACTAGTGAACACACAACACAAACCAGCAACCTTCTGATCACAAGACCGGATCCCTAACCTTGATCGCCCCTATCGTTCATGATAAAGCCTTCTGCAACTCTCCTGCAACTCAGCCGCAACAGTCCTAATGACCTCGAATACAGGGAAATGAGAAACAACAGCCAATAAGAGAACAGATCACAAAATAACAGACAAGTTTGTTAATATTTTATGACCCAATGACTTTATACGGTGAGACTTAACTTTTGTTGAACGAAGCAGCTTAAAAACAACCAAAGTTGCATGCAACACACTGAGTTATTCCATTAGTTAGCCAAAACAGCAGCTCATATACAGCATGGTGTTCTCACAGAGTCATCTGTGAGCTGTACTTTATGTATTTTAGTAGTATTTAGTAGTACAGTAGTATTTTTTTTAGTATTTTATTATCTTAATAGATGTTTTTCCTGTTGTTTTATCTTATTTTCATTTTTTTAGTTTAGGTAGCCATAATAGTTAAAGCTCACAGAACATCCGCTCGTCCCGTCTTCATCATCCCGTCTCAACCTGCAGCGATATTGAAAAACGAGAACGAATAGAAACGTAGGAGGTGGATGTGGACCGTCCATCATGTTCTCACTGAAAATGCTCCACCAGGGTCACCAAGTGTGTGTGTGTGTGTGTTCACTAGTATGTGTGTTTACTAGTGTGTGTTTATGTGGGTGTTTCACTGCCCACTAGTGTGTATGTTCACAATTGTGCATGTTTGTATATATGTGGGTGTTTCACTGCACCCTAATGTGTGTGTGTATTCATTAGTGTGTGTCTTCACTATTGTGTGTGTGTATACATGTGGTTGTTTTACTGTACCCTACTGTGTGTTCACTAGTGTGTGGGCGTTTTACTGCCCTCTAGTGTGTGTGTATACTATTGGGTGTGTGTGTGTGTGTGTGTGTGTGTATGTGGGTGTTTCACTGTACCCTAGTGTGTGTGTTCACTATTGTGTGTGTGTGTGTGTATGTGGGTGTTTCACTGCCCACTAGTGTGTGTGTGTTTACTATTCTGTGTGTGTGTGTGTGTGTGTGTGTGTGTGTATGTGGGTGTTTCACTGTACCCTAGTGTGTGTGTTCACTATTGTGTGTGTGTGTATGTGGGTGTTTATTGCAAACACAAATGGTCAATAGATCTAAATTGTAAGACTCTAAATTCAGCACTCCCCCCGTGCTGCCCCCTGTTGGGACACTTCAGTATAATTTAGTTAGACTGGGCAGCTGAACAACAATAATAACTCTAAAAGTTTAGGATTTTAAGGGTTAAACTCGTTCTGTAGGTCTTTATCGTTTTGAGGCCAGCTTTTTCCGACAAACCTTCACGCTCGTATCCCGGGATGTAATAGCCCGGACGCCTTCATGAAAAGCTCTCCATGACCCAACGAAAGGCTGAAAGGCTGAAAGTCTGAAAAAGCTGAAGAACCCGCTCTCTAAAACACTCTCCACCACACAAAGCCAGTCTATTTGGATCCACAGGCTTTCATTACTTTCAAACAAATGAATTTCCCTTTTTTAGATATAATTACCAGCAACAATAAGAAAGTAATGGACTGTTAGACCAAGAAAAAGAACGTATGGGGATCCAAAGCCTTAGCCTCCCTCTTGAGCTCCCTCACATTTCTATATGCAGTATAGACGGTGCTGAGCAGAATGCATTGGTCTGTTATCCATTGATAAGATAGATACTTTCCTGCTCAATACATTTCAATTTAGCCCCATTATCACATGCATGACACACCAAGGCCATGTGACAACCCCCAAATCCACAATTCACCTTTAAAAGCAATTTAATGTGTTAGCTTTGTGCTAATTAAATTTTAATCAGTGAAGTTTAGCTGGGATTCACGCCTGGAGGAAAACAGAAACATCTAATTAAATTCCTTTTTATTTGCAGAAGGCTGTTTCCGAAGGACAATGTCCCAAAGCAGAGGGTCCGGAAATGCGGGTCCAGCTCTCTCATGTAAGTGTCTGGGGAAGAACCGCTAAGAGCAATCAAGTATAGAAAAAAAGAAACTCAAGAGCAATGACGAGGAATTATTCAAAAGAATCCATGTTTTAAAGGAAAAACCTTCCAAGAACATGAACAAGAAACACTGAGAGGGACCAACCCATAAGAGAGGAACCTGTCCAAGAGCCATGAAAAAAACACTAAGAAGAACCAAAGAAAAACCTACCAAGAACATGAAGAAGAACCACTGATAAGAATCAATACTCAAAAGAATAACCATTCCAAGAGCAATCAAGAGGAACCGCTAAGAATAATGAAGGTTTTAAAGGAAAAACCTTCCCAAAATATGTAGAAGAACTGTCATGAGGAACAAAGACTTAAAAGAACCATTGATAAGAACCAATGTTTTAAAGGAAAAACCTTCCAAGAACATGAAGATGAACTGTGATAAGGAATCAAGACTTAAAATAACCATTCCAGGAGGAACTACTAAGAAGAACCAAGGTTTTAAAGAAACCCTAAAAAGAAAACCCACAGAGAGAAGCCAAGACTTTAAAGAAGAACCTTTCCATGAGCAATAAACGGGGACCATTAGGTTTTAAAGTAAAATCTTACCAGGAACATGACGAAGAACCACTGAGAGGAACCAACCCTCAAAAGAAGAACCTTTCCAAGAGCAATGAGGAGGAACTATTAAGAAGCACCAGGGTTTCAAAGTACAAACCTACCAAGAACATGACAAAAAAAAAACACTGAAAGGAACCAACCCTCAAAATAACCTTTCCAAGAGCAATGAAGAGGAACTATTAAGAAGCACCAATGTTTCAAATTAAAAACCTACCAAGAACAGGACGAAGAACAACAGAGAGGAACCAACCCTCAAAAAAGAACCTTCCCAAGAGCAATGAGGAGGAACTATTAAGAAGCACCAAGGTTTCAAAGTAAAAACCTACCAGGAACATGACGAAGAACCACTGAGAGAAACCAACCCTCAAAAGAAGAACCTTTACAAGAGCAATGAGGAGGGACTATTAAGAAGCACCAAGGTTTTAAAGTAAAAACCTACCAAGAACATGACGAAAAAACACTGAGAGGAACCAGCCCTCAAAAAAGAACCTTCCCAAGAGCAATGAAGAGGAACTATTAAGAAGCACCAAGGTTTCAAAGTAAAAACCTACAGGGAACCGGACGAAGAACCACTGAGAGAAACCAACTCTCAAAAGAAGAACCTTTCCAAGAGCAATGAGGAGGAACTATTGAGATGCACCAATGTTTTAAAGTAAAAACCTACCAAGAACATGAAAAAAAAACACTTGAAAGAGCCAGGACTCCTAAATGGGGAGCCAATAAATCAGTGGTTTATACTATTTCACTCTTTAAACCAGAATCTGTATTTTTACAGAATGTTGTATTAAAAGCTCAGTATGGAACCCTGTTCATGTGGAAATGCTACTGGAACACTTAAAAACTTGCAATGCTCAATATGGTGTCTGTTTATGGAGAAAGTCCAAGAAAACGAGCCAATCAGCTTGCTGGTTACAATGTGGTCACCGGCGGACACTAGCAGGAAAGTGCTGAAGCCTGAACAGCCACATTCATGGTTTTTGTGGGTTATTAAGCCAAAAACTACAATCAACTGATGAGTTTTTTTCTGATTTCATCTATAATTTAAAATTTGTGAAACAATATTTAGATCTTCAGTTTTGAGTATTTGGGACTCTCTCCATTCAGAGAAACCAAAATCTGGTCTTGCATAGCTGGAAATAAGGCCGTTGTAAAGATGACCTCCAAGCGAACAGACCTTCGGCTCTTGTATGGTGAGCTAACCGCTCAGCACGTTTTAATTGTTCAGTGTTCCAGTGAGCAGTGAAGGGGGAGGTGGACAAAGCGCTCAGTCTCTGAGTGCCCCAGGGACTCTACTCAGACTGCGTACAGTCAATTGAACTGCGTTTCTGTGGAAACGCTGCTGGAACTGTTACCAACTGTGCTCAGAACTGTTCAGTGGAAAGTGCATAGATGCAGCCCAATTTAATGCTTGAGTGCTTCTAAATAAACTGATAGGAACTGTATAGCTTAGTTACAGCAACTGTAACTAAATGGAGACCCAGTGAGTCAGTGATTTGTACTATTTAACTCTTTATACCTGAATCTGGATTTTGTGAGCAGATAGGTTGTTGTCTAAGCGTTGTAGCTCTGGTTACCATATGTAATACACATCATAGTAGTCAGCAAGTCCACCAGGTCTTGTATATTAAGCTAACAACTCAGCATGTTGTTAATTGTTCAGTGATCCAGTGAACAGTGAATAGGGAGGAAGACAAGGCATGTACCCCAGAGACTCTACTCAGACTCTGTACAGTCAATTGAACAGAACAGATAAAATTCAGCACTCTCTTTCTCAGTCCGCTGCTAAACTCCTCATTCATGCCTTCATTTCCAGCCGACTGGACTACTGTGACTCCTTGCTGGTTGGCATTAGCTCCTCCTCTGTCCAACCTCCTTCTTACCTACAAAGTTCTTGTAGGTAAGTCTCTTAGGTCTTCTACTGCCAGGCTTCTAAATGTCCCATCATCTAAACTCTGTGGCTTTGGTAATCAGGCTTTCTCCAGACTCGCTCCTCGACTGTGGAACTCTCTCCCACCTGTGGTCAAACAATCTTCCTCTCTTCCCATATTTAAATCTAATCTTAAGACTCACCTCTTCTCTCTCACCTACGGCCTTCCCTCTGTTTAACTTACTCTACCACTCATCTCTGATGTCCAGTTATTGTCGGATTGAGGCTTCTTCTTTATGCTTACTCTTTGTGTGATCCAGTGGGGAACCAGGGGAACCAACATGGCCCTCTTCACCCTCTCAGAGGGCCTAAAATATTCTTAACACACACACACACACACACACACACACACACACACACACACACACATATATATATATATATATATATATATATATATATATATATATATATATATATATATATAATTTTATTTTATCTACTTACCGTTTGACAATCAACATGACTCTGTGTTGGAGCGTGAGGGTGATTGTTGGTGATTGGTGGTCCCGGTGTTCATGTACAGAGGGGCCAGGAAGTTACAATTTAGCGATACCAATTTTAAATGATAGTAAAACTGACCAATCATATCTTTCCTCTAAGTGGGCGGGGCTTAACTGTATGATCATTTCTGTCGTCTCATTTTTTGTTTCTTGACTCGCAGTTTATTAGGAGAGGAAACAGTAACTTTTTTAGAC
Source organism: Megaleporinus macrocephalus (assembly GCA_021613375.1). NCBI lineage: Eukaryota > Metazoa > Chordata > Actinopteri > Characiformes > Anostomidae > Megaleporinus > Megaleporinus macrocephalus. Next base: position 66,130,761 of record CM038702.1, on the reverse strand, counting down.
AGTGGTTGGGGGAGGGGTTGTTGGGGGAGAGGGCCGAGGCTTAGGGGCCACGGTTCGCTACTGGTGTGTTCAATGTTTTTATTTTCAAATGATTGTGATCTGCTAATGACTGTAAGCATCTTTGGGTTTTAGAAAAGTGCTATATAAGAATAGAGTATTATATTATTATTATTATTATTATTATTATTATTATTATTATAGTAACCATATAGCAATTCCTATGTTTCATTATGTATCATAACATTGTGTACAGGGCATTGTTTTCAGTTTCATAGGTTTCAGTGCACCGAGTCTGCTTTGCTGTCTGGGAAAAGGAATTTCTACTGTAATGGCAACAGCTGTCAGGCTGTAATCATGGGAGACGGTCACTGACAGCTGTCAGGTGTGAGCGTGAGGTGTGAGCGCCTACGATATGGGGTTATACCTGCAGCGCCGAAGCTGGGCGAATTACCAGAGAGATAAATAAAGAAGAGATAAAGTAGCGAGTGAGAGAGAAATAGATAAATTAAATAAATCTCCTAAACGCTTTGGCAGCGAGTTAACCGGACGAGGCTCCCTTTCAGGGGAATCGATTCGAGGAGAGTTGAATGAGTAGCACAGAGAGAGAGAGAGAGAGAGAGAGAGAGAGAGAGAGAGAGAGAGAGAGAGAGAAAATCAGGATCAAAAGGCCGTCGTTGACTCTCGTTTGGTAAAAACGCTTATTGACGTGGCCTCCGAGGCAGCGGTTTTCTCCATGCCCTCCCCCAGAACCACTGCTGACCCTCGTCAGTGTCATGGCTCCTTCTGCCCTTGGGCTGTTGTCAGAATCCGCGCAGTCCGGCTCTTGTTCCGCCTCTGGTCCGTGTCCTGGTGACCCGCTGGGAGGGAAGTGCTCTAATTACAGCCTGGAGAAGCAGCAGAGGGGGCTGCGCTCTACTACCACAGCTGCTCAGCCCAGGGCTAACACATATACACAGAGGCCGAGGACAGCAGATGGATGGATGGTGCTGTATGATTGTAAATGCTTTGCGTGAGAGAAGAGCGGGTTAATCTGACGTCACATACAGAACATAGTAATAATAATTACAAACCCCGAAGGTTAAGACTTACATTTCCTGTTTATATATATATATATATATATATATATATATATATATATATATATATATATATATATATATATATATATATATAGTGTGTAGGTGGCAGTGTTCTAGTCTGGGGAATGTTTGGTCTTGGTGGCATTCTCTGGACCCACTCATCCTTGTGGGAGACACTCTTTAACTGATCTGGGTCTAAATCCATCCTTGCAGGTCACGTCCACCATACATGCTGATGGTCTTCTCTGGGGCAGATGGGATCTTCCAGCAAGACAATGAGACACGTCACACAACTAGAAATGTCCCACACTGATTGGAAGAGCTAACCAAGACTTCTAAGTACTACCCTGGACCCCTAAATCCTCAGATTTGAACCCAATTGAGTATCTGTGGGACCACCTGGATGGTGGTGTTGGCTCTATGGAGCTCCTTCCAGCAGCTGTGGGATGCACTGCAGTCAGCATGATACCTCCAGATACCTATGAACACCTACCAGGACCATATTGAGTCTCCCAGTCCTACACCTACCTGTGTACAGGTAAACTGTAACACTATCTTTCCAACACCAGTAGTGCTGATTACAGAAATCACAGGTGGGAGTTCATGGGGACCACATGCGTATCCCGATGTAGGTGGATGCTGGTGGGCTTTTCGGGCCAGGTTTAGAGGGGCGCGCTCAGGGGTTGAATCAGGCGGACGCAAGGATTAATAATCAGACTCGTTCAGACGTCTGCAGTGCATTGTTCATTGTGTTTGGTCGCCGCTGTCAGCGCTGATGTTGTTGCTACGCACTCTTTTTTTTTATTATTATTATTCATCTGTTTTATTTCCCGCCCATGTGAGAATAAGAGCCCCGCCGGGATAATTAAGGCTCATTGAATTGAACGAAATTGAATCTTCATGTCTTTTCCAATCCGGGTGGACCCGAAGACGCGTCCTCTTTGATCAGAGCCTCGGCGCTGATTGGAATGACTGGCCCGACAATGCGAGCGCAAACATCCCGCAGCCCAATTCCATATTCTGCCCCCCGAACGAAAAACAAAAAAAGGTATTTCACCCCCTCCCCCACCCCCCAGACTACCAGACTACGAGACGGGGCTCTCAGCAGACGAGAAGGAGTCGAGATAAAAGGTAAAACAAGCGCGCATATGCGGGCTATAGCTGTGGGGTCATGAAAGAAGACACTAAATAAATTAGAAATATGTAAATTGGGGGGAAAACGTCCTGTTTGTGTCTCCCAGGGATTTTTTTTTTCCTTCACCATGTTTTTCTTTCTCCCGCCTTTTAAAAGGATTACGCCGATCAACATCAGCGCCCGATTGAGACATCCAGTGTTTATAATGAAAAGGGCTTCTGTGAATAGAAGTTATTTTCAAGTTAGTGCTGGACGATATGACCAAAATTGATATTGCGATATATTCCTGTAATTTCGGTCGATACGATATAATTCCGATATCGATATGAATAATTTAAAGGCCTAAAATATTCTTAACACACAAACACACACACACACACACACACACACACACAATTTCACGCCTACTGAACAGCTTCCACCCACAGGCTGTCAGGCTCCTGAACAAATTGTGAGGCTGAAAGACCCCAATACCGTTCACTCGACCACTGCTACATTGTACACTTTATATTATTTATTCTGATATCGCTGCTATGGACAATATCACTAAGTCACTTTAAATAGATATATCTACTTAGAACCTGCCTATGCAAAATTATTCATAGATGTCCCCCCTGTATATCCTATGTTTATATCTTGTGTATTGTATAGTCCTTTATATATTTCAGTTATAACTATATGTATATTTTTTAGCTTATTTTTACTTTAATATTGTCTATTTATTGTATGTTTGCACTGTTTTATTTATATAATGCTGCCCTGCTGTAGAGTTGTATCTGAGCCTCACCCCAAGCATTTCAATGCATGATATGTCCTGACGTGATGTGCAAATGACAAATTAACTTGAAACTTGAAACACACACACACACACACACATATATATATATATATATATATATATATATATATATAATTTTATTTGATCTACTTACAGTTTGACAATAAAAATCTAAACAATTATAAAAATATATTTAAATAAATTATTAAACGTGTTTATTCACTCTGTGTTGGAGTGTGAGGGGTTAAGTGGAAGCCTGTGAGTCTGTGTCTCCCCCTATAAAGACTGTGAAGCCTCAGCAGAGTGTTGGTGATTGGTGGTCCCGCTGTTTATGTACAGAGGGGGGCCAGGCAGTTCTAATTCAGCACCATACTAATTTCAAACAGTAAAACTGACCAATCATATCTTCCCTCTAAGTGGGCGGGGCTTAACTGTATGATCATTTCCACCCACTGTGGCAACGCTAGCTGGAGAAACAGCTAGCTAGTGCTAGGCTACCACCGGGGAGAGGGCCGAGGCTTAAGGGTCACGGTTCGCTACTGATATATATATATGTTACAATCAGTAGCGAACCGTGACCCTTAAGTCACAGCCCACTCCCCCAACACCCCCCAAACAGTTTGGGGACGGGACATGGGCTTCCATCGTGACTCAGCAACCTAGCTAGAGGTGGTAGCCTAGCCTTAACTTTAAATTTAAAGTTAAATCTGTGTGTGTGTGCGTGTGTGTGTGTGTGTGTGTGTGTGTGTGTGTGTGTGTGTGTGTGTGTGTGTGTTAAGAATATTTCAGGCCCCCTGAGAGGGCGTAGAGGGCCATGACGGTTCCCCTCTGGTTACAATGCACTAAAGATTTTGTCTGAGCATGTGCTGACAGGCTGCTCACTTGATAATGTGCTAAAACATTTGTAGACTAAAGTGTTTATGCTTACAAGAAATATAGCTCGTATAAAACCACAAGCATTCATTAACTCTGTCCCGTAACCCCTGGAAACGCAAGCATGCGATATAATTGAACGTCGCGACGAGCACCTTTGTTAACATGCGGCAGCTGAAGAGGGGAAGTGCGTTCAGGTCGGTTGATGCGACAGAGCAGTGTAAATGTAGCGTTAGCGCTTTTCTAACGTAGCCATCACTGCATGCAGTTCTGTACATTCAGGAGTTCAGTCAGAACAATAACAACGCTTAAAGGCTCATTGTGCTGACTATAACGCAGGGGGTCCCCTAGTGGTCATTTGTTTGCTCCATTTAGTTTGAACCTTTGGAGTTGCCGTAGTTCCGTTCTCAGTCCAGTACTACAGAGAAGCAAACCCTCAAAGTGCTCATAGTTAGGCCATAAAAACACGTCTGTTAGTACTTCTCTTAGTTATCCTGATAAGATGGCTACTTAAATGCATTATGTGGAAGTTGTGGGTTTTGTGAGGGTATCATTGTGTATTTACTAGAGATGGAAGGATCATCCGGCCATGTATCAGTATCGGCCGATTTTTAACTGAAATATGTGATCGGCGGTCGGCCAATCTCGAGAACTGATGGACGAAGATCGATGGCATTAAACAAATGAGCCTAATTTCTGTATTTCCAGCTAGCGCTTCATTCATGAAGAGGAGCCCTGCGTGAAACCCTCTCCCTGCATTTCCTATCTGAACCACTAGGTGGAAACACATACTGTTTCGTTTTCGTCAGACTGACTAAAGCAGCGGGCTCGTGAGGACAGTTCACGGCGTTCACTACATGTGTGGATAGAAAACATCGTCCGTCTGGCAGTTTGTTACCGTATGTGACTCAGACTCATCCAGAGCAGTTTATAACATCTGTACAATGTGTAACATCAGCGTCTCTCACAGAGGAACCAGGACAAAGACATTGAACACTAATCTGATACACACTTCAGAGACACCACACAGCTGAACACAGTGAGTATCAGTAAACAGCAGAGCTAGCACACACAGCTAACACAAAACTAATAACCCAGAACACCTACAGACCAGATCTGACCGGTACAAACAGAACAGCAGCAGAAACAGCCAGAGAGCTAAAGAACCACAGCCAGAGTGATTGAGTTTATAGTTCTAGATAAGCAGCTCTTCTCGGCTGTAGAAGACGTTCATTCTGCTGCTTAATGTTCCACCTGGATCCACGCTCTGCTGTTCCTAGTAGAGATACTTTTCAGATGTGGATCTTCCGGAGCTTATCAAGCGGTTTACTCCACATAGACCAACTTCTAATTTAGTTAAAAATATTATACTGTTTCACATGAGCTCCTTAAAAATAGTAATAAACCAGTTTAGACCATGTTTCATGACTTGCTCGCGCTAATAATATGTAGCCCTGGCGTGTCTAACAGCCCCGCCCTCGTTCGGTATCAGCTATTGGCTGATCTGCGATCGGAATCGGCCTCAAAAACGCTGATCGGTCCATCTCTAATATTTAAAGGGTAAAAAAAGCGCTAATTTGTTAGCATCTCTATGGAAATTTCTGTTTATATTAGCATCAGGCTAAACAGTGATAAAGCTATGGTTGATGTAAATTCTTAATCTTTTGTTCAAAGTGTAATTTTATTTTCTGATATGTATGACAAGCGTTTGTGACGTATATTTAATTTGTTTCAGTTTTGCAGTGCTTCTTCTGAGTAAACGTTCCAGTCATTGAGATCCTGTCTCTTGGAATTCTTTGGAAGTTTCTGTTAGCTATCTGTCGAGCTACAGTATTTGAGCCGGGGCAGAATACTCATTTAGACTCAGTGTTAAATCCGGATACGTGTAGAGTTTTCTGTGTTTATTTTCTTCCTAATTTGCACGTTTCCGGAAAGCTCACGGATACAGAAGAGACGGAGCACTACCGCTGCAGCCACCACTTCCATACGAACACAGAGAAGAAGAAACGGTGGGACTTTTTAAAATTGGTAGCGAGTTGGTTAGAAATTTTAACAAGTCAAGTCTAGTTTATTTGTATAGCGCTTTTTACAATGATGTTGTCTCAAAGCAGCTTTACAGAGTTTGAAAACAGACAGTTACAACATATACCCCCCAGTGAGCAAGCCAGAGGCAACAGTGGCAAGAACACCTCCCTCAGACTGGAGGAAGAAACCTTGGGAGGAACCAGACTCACAATGGAGACCCATCCTCCTCTGATCAAACAGTATTTACAGTTTAATAAACTAAACACCAAAGAAAAGAGTCTCTGTTTGAAATCTGGAGAGCAAAGCTTTAGAAGCTGCACAGGTAGAGTCTCTGACTGAGGCAGTCTCTGACTGAGGCAGTCTCTGACTGAGGCAGTCTCTGACTGAGTCTTTATGTAAAGTGGGCGTGAGCTGAAACAGTCCCATCCTATCTCAATGCTGGTGTATCTGGATGGTACAGTGATGTAACTGAGGGTGTAGCAGTTGACACAGATGGACAGGAGAGCTGGCTGGTGATGCTGGTGATGTATCTTCGCCGCAGCGCAGAGACAGACAGTTGTTTTCCTTCGTTTTCGATGTAAATAAAGAATTACGAGCTCATTCAGCACCGCCAAATTTGATTTACTCCAAACTGCCCCCTACTGGAAGTGGTTCAAAAATCATATCACTGTTATTGAATCAAATCTTATCGTGGTGAATACCTATATCGAATTATTGTCCAGGCCTATTTTGAGTGAAAGGCCAGGGCGGGGAGTGGGGGGACGATGGTGGGTTGGGGTGTCGGTTGGTGGGGGGACGTACCTCGGCGTGAAGAAGCTGTATCAGCTGCGGGGAGGCCTGAAAGCGAGGGATCCGCAGACGTCCGGTAGTGAACGGTTTAACACGTTTTGAATCCGGATCATTTCCATACAGTCCTGCTCGTGCCCGTCTGCAGGAGGCCCGCGTTAACAGCGAGGTTTCGGGGACGTCTTGCTCGTCGCATTGTTTAACGCATCGCCCCAGCTGTGAGATATTTATTACTCAAACAAATAGCTGGAGGAGCTTTCAGGGGGCCTGCCAGCGAGCGACTGCGCAGAAATAACAAACCTGCTCACTGTTTTCACATCACGCCGGCTCGGCTAGTCGCTCTATGCGGTGTAGTTATTAGTTGCAGGGCTCGTGCAGCTGCGAGGAGGTTCTGCACAAAGAGGTTCACACTGTGTCTCTGCTGCGGCTGCAGAATCACTGAAACAAGTTGTCGCTGTTCAAAGTTAAAACCAAATGAATCTCCAAAATAGAAAGTTTACAGGAGAGACCAAAAACTGTCCTCACGTTTAATGGGAGTTAATGGAACCAGAATTTTTTCCAAGCTGTTTAGAAGCATTTCTGTTGGTCCGTTCATCATGAAAGTGTTACACAGTGTAAACGGCAGCTGTCGGGTTCAAATGAGGTAGAAAAAATTTAAAAAAATAAAAAATTGAGATACACGTTTTTCAATGGACAGCGATGAAATTCTAGCTTCGGTTAGTAACGTTAACCTGCTTTCACCTTTTCCACTTTTCTTCACCTCCCAAACACTTTGGTACGTTCCCATTATCAGCCTAAAGTGATTTAAATCAGATCTGAATGTTTTAGGCTGTATGAACGCATCAAATCCAAATTTCTTCAAATCAGATTCAAGTCACTTTGGTTATGTTCACACAATCAGGCTGAAGTGACTCAAATCCGATCTACATGTTGAGGGCTGTGTGGACACTTCAAATTAAAATTTCGTTAAATCAGATTTACGTCACTTTGGCTATGTTCACACTATCAGGCTAAAGTGATTAAAAACCAGATCTGATTTTTTGGGGCTGTGTGGACGCATCAAATCCAAATTTCTTTAAATCAGATTTAAGTCACTTTGGTTATGTTCACACTATCAGGCTGAAGAGACTAAAATCAGATCAAATCAGATCAAATCCATCAAATCCAAATTTCTTTAAATCAGATTAAAGTCACTTTGACTATGTTCACACTATCAGGTTGAAGTGACTTAAATCAGATCTACATTTTTTAGAGTGCTGTGGACGCATCAAATGCAATTTTTTTCTAATCAGATTTAGGCTACATCCACACTATCAGGCTGAAGTGATTCAAATCAGATCTGATTGTTGGGGGGCTGTGTGGATGCATTAAATCCAGATTTCTTTAAATCAGATTTAAGTCACTTTGACTACGTTCACATTATCAGGCTGAAGTGACTTAAATCAGATCTAAATTTTATAGGGCTGTGTGGACGCATCAAATTAAAATTTTTTCTAATCAGATTTAAGTCACTTTGACCATGTTCACACTATCAGGTTGAAGTGACTCAAATCAGATCTACATATTTTAGGGCTGTGTGGACGCATCAAATCCATTTTTTTTTTCAAATTGGAATTGAGTCACTTTGGTTATGTTTACACTTTTTCCAAGCTGCCCTGAAAAAATCTGATCTGTGACAGATTAAGGCAGAAAATCAGAAAAGAGTGGAGGAGAGGAACAGCAGTGATGGTCAGTCAGTGGAGGAGAGGAACAGCAGTGATGGTCAGTGGAGGAGAGGAACAGCAGTGATGGTCAGTCAGTGGAGGAGAGGAACAGCAGTGATGGTCAGTGGAGGAGAGGAACAGCAGTGATAGTCAGTGGAGGAGAGGAACAGCAGTGATGGTCAGTGGAGGAGAGGAACAGCAGTGATAGTCAGTGGAGGAGAGGAACAGCAGTGATGGTCAGTCAGTGGAGGAGAGGAACAGCAGTGATGGTCAGTCAGTGGAGGAGAGGAACAGCAGTGATGGTCAGTGGAGGAGAGGAACAGCAGTGATGGTCAGTCAGTGGAGGAGAGGAACAGCAGTGATGGTCAGTGGAGGAGAGGAACAGCAGTGATGGTCAGTGGAGGAGAGGAACAGCAGTGATGGTCAGTCAGTGGAGGAGAGGAACAGCAGTGATGGTCAGTGGAGGAGAGGAACAGCAGTGATGGTCAGTCAGTGGAGGAGAGGAACAGCAGTGATGGTCAGTGGAGGAGAGGAACAGCAGTGATAGTCAGTGGAGGAGAGGAACAGCAGTGATGGTCAGTGGAGGAGAGGAACAGCAGTGATAGTCAGTGGAGGAGAGGAACAGCAGTGATGGTCAGTCAGTGGAGGAGAGGAACAGCAGTGATGGTCAGTCAGTGGAGGAGAGGAACAGCAGTGATGGTCAGTGGAGGAGAGGAACAGCAGTGATGGTCAGTCAGTGGAGGAGAGGAACAGCAGTGATGGTCAGTGGAGGAGAGGAACAGCAGTGATGGTCAGTGGAGGAGAGGAACAGCAGTGATGGTCAGTCAGTGGAGGAGAGGAACAGCAGTGATGGTCAGTGGAGGAGAGGAACAGCAGTGATGGTCAGTGGAGGAGAGGAACAGCAGTGATGGTCAGTGGAGGAGAGGAACAGCAGTGATAGTCAGTGGAGGAGAGGAACAGCAGTGATGGTCAGTCAGTGGTGGAGAGGAACAGCAGTGATGGTCAGTGGAGGAGAGGAACAGCAGTGATGGTCAGTGGAGGAGAGGAACAGCAGTGATGGTCAGTCAGTGGAGGAGAGGAACAGCAGTGATGGTCAGTGGAGGAGAGGAACAGCAGTGATGGTCAGTCAGTGGAGGAGAGGAACAGCAGTGATGGTCAGTCAGTGGTGGAGAGGAACAGCAGTGATGGTCAGTGGAGGAGAGGAACAGCAGTGATGGTCAGTCAGTGGAGGAGAGGAACAGCAGTGATGGTCAGTCAGTGGAGGAGAGGAACAGCAGTGATGGTCAGTGGAGGAGAGGAACAGCAGTGATGGTCAGTGGTGGAGAGGAACAGCAGTGATGGTCAGTGGAGGAGAGGAACAGCAGTGATGGTCAGTGGAGGAGAGGAACAGCAGTGATAGTCAGTGGAGGAGAGGAACAGCAGTGATGGTCAGTCAGTGGAGGAGAGGAACAGCAGTGATGGTCAGTGGAGGAGAGGAACAGCAGTGATGGTCAGTGGAGGAGAGGAACAGCAGTGATGGTCAGTGGAGGAGAGGAACAGCAGTGATGGTCAGTCAGTGGAGGAGAGGAACAGCAGTGATGGTCAGTCAGTGGTGGAGAGGAACAGCAGTGATGGTCAGTGGAGGAGAGGAACAGCAGTGATGGTCAGTAGAGGAGAGGAACAACAGTGATGGTCAGTCAGTGGAGGAGAGGAACAGCAGTGATGGTCAGTGGAGGAGAGGAACAGCAGTGATGGTCAGTGATCTGTTCTAAAACAAGTTTTTTTCCTCGTGCTCATCAGACGAACATCTTCAGGAACCTGAAACCTTCATGTTATCCATCACTGCACCAACACACACGCGTTTGACCTTCTGTGTTGTTTTGTGCTGATTGCTGTTGGTTCTCTGGTTTCAGAGCTCTCCGGTCACTGCGGTGTTGAATATCACTGACCCGCAGTATACCAGCGCAGGAGGAGCAGGAGGAGCAGGAGGAGGAGCAGGAGGGCCGTGTTTCCCTCCAGTAAGGTGTGAAAATCCTCGTATTCAATGTCGGAAATCAGCATCTGTATTAAAACAGAGTAAACAGACGGAGAGCTGACGCTGAGCTGAAATATCTCTGGTCTGGTTTGAGCGAACTTCAATCTCACTAATGTCAGTCAAGACACGCTCGGTATCCAGACTCTGGAGCTGCAAGGCTAAAGTTGCTAACAAACACTAGAACTCAGTAGTCACCTAAGTAGCCCACATCATTTCTGATACACCAACAACTTCTCTCAGCTAGTGCTCTCAGAACAATGGACTGACCACCCCAGAGTCCAGTCCTGTTTGGATCACTGTTTTAAACACTGTGTCCACTCACTGTCCGCTCTATTAGACACTCCTACTACTTGCTGGTCCACCTTGTAGATGTACAGTCAGAGACAGTAGCTCATCTGCTGCTGCACAGTTTGTGTTCTCTAGTTCTTCATCAGTGGACACAGGACTCTGCCCACGGGACGCTGTTCACAGGGCGCTGACCACAGGAAACTATTCACAGGACGCCACCTATAGGACACTGCCTACAGGACGCTGTTCACAGGACACTGCGCACAGGACGCTGTTTACTGGACGCTGCCCACAGGACACTCTTCACAGGACACTGCCCACAGGACGCTGTTCATCGGACGCTGTCCACAGGACACTGTTTACAGGTCTCTGCCTATTGGATGCCTCCCATAGGACAATGCCCACAGGACACTGTCCACAGAACACTGCCCACAGGACGCTGTTTACCGGACGCTGTCCACAGGACACTGCCCACAGGACGCTGTTTACCGGACGCTGTCCACAGGACACTGCCCACAGGACACTGCCCACAGGATGCTGCCTATAGGACATCGTTCACAGGACACTGCCTACAGGATGCTGTTCACAGGACGCTGCGCACAGGACAGTGTTCATAGGACGCTGCCTATAGGACATCGTTCACAGGACACTGCCTACAGGATGCTGCCTACAGGACATTGTTGGCTGGATGTTGCTGGTTGGTGGACGATTCTCAGTCCAGCAGTGACACTGAGGTGTTTAAACACTCCAGCACCACGTCAGTGTCACTGCAATCAGATGAACTACAGTCTGTAAGTGGAGCTCCTGTATGGTCTATATATACACATACACTCTGTAAAAGTATGGTTGACTTCATGTTCTTGCCCCCCCCCCTCTCTCTCTCTCCCTCTCTCCCCACCTCTCTCCCTCCCTCTCTCCCTCTCTCTCTCTCTCTCTCTCTCTCTCTCTGTCTGACCACATCCTTTCTCATAAAGGGAGGAAAAAAGAAAGTGACTGGAAATGTTCTGTGCTGTGGAAACCCTGGTGACTGTGATTCAGAGCGGCCCCCCGCGCTCTCTGAGAGCAGTCTGAGCTCGGGGGCCGAACACTACCTCACTCACGCTGTCAATAGCCGTCTCGCCCCGTGGCTTTACATTATGGCTTTTCATTATGGCTCGGCAAACTCATGCGCAGCACTCGTCCATAAGGCTGCCGTGTGCATGCTGAGCGCGAGGAGGGCTCCCCGTCAACGGCTAAGATGTTTTTATGATAAAAAGCAGAATGCGGGCGGGGGACGGTTCACCGGGGGCCGGCTTTTTCAGTGGGCACAGAATCCGGGGCTGGGCTTACAGAGGATTTTCAGACGCTTAATTGAAGGTAATATTTTAATCCGTGCGCAGAGGAGCCGTTAATGCTTCCCGTGTAACGGAAGAACACTGAGCGCTTTAAACCTGGTCATTGGGTCATGTTCTTCAGTCCGAGTCTAATCTGGTGATCTAATCTAGTGACAGATGAACGAACATGGAGAACAATAGATAGATATACGGGGGATGGGGGGGTAAGATGGTTGGAATGACAGATGGAGGTCTATTGTTGGTAGACAGATGTTGGGAGATACAGGCACATACAGTAGATGGATGGTGGATCGATATATATGGATTGGTGGAGGATTACTACGGCAGAAGATGGATGAAGAGATATAAACACTAGATCTTCTTTGGGTTTTCTTTGAGTGCATCACTCTGTTGGACATGGTGGTCAACCACCAATATAAGATCTGGACCCTCAGTGAAAACATTGAAGGCTTCAGTGCAGGAGCACCGCGGAGGAAGCAGTGCGGCAGTTGCTGACCGAACGTTGCAGAGAGAGAGTAGCCGCTGGCTGTGGGTCAAGTACAGCATAAACAGCTCACCATCATGGAACCGCCGAACAGGTGTGCTTATACGCAATTGGGGTGGGGGGGGGTGGGGGGGGTGTTATGTTATGGTCTCATCAGGGGCACATCAATCACCGTTAGCACCGCTCAGAGACCCAGATGTGGCCGCAGGAGCGGTCAAGCACAAAAGCTCATGGTAGCCCCCAAAAAAGGGACTGAAATACTGTTAATGCGGTTCTGGTGTGGGGGTTTGGTGTTGGGGGTTTTCACCGTCAGGGTGGTGTGTGTAGTCTTTGATGACCCCCTCTCTGGGTATGTGGTTTTATGCCTGGTGTTTTATAAAGAGCACTAATCATGATGGAACCACAGCCTCCCTTGTGTCTTACTGAACTCCAACACTACAGTATATTCTGTGCTGTATGTATACTACTACTACTACTACTACTACTACTACTACTACTAATAATAATAATAATAATAACACTACAGTATATTCTGTGCTGTATGTATACTACTACTACTACCACTACTACTACTACTAATAATAATAATAATAATAACACTACAGTATATTCTGTGCTGTATGTATACTACTACTACTACCACTACTACTACTACTACTACTACTACTACTACTAATAATAATAATAATAATAACACTACAGTATATTCTGTGCTGTATGTATACTACTACTACTACTACTACTACTACTACTACTAATAATAATAATAATAATAATAATAACACTACAGTATATTCTGTGCTGTATGTATACTACTACTACCACTACTACTACTACTACTACTACTACTACTACTAATAATAATAATAATAATAACACTACAGTATATTCTGTGCTGTATGTATACTACTACTACTACTACTACTACTACTACTACCACTACTACTACTACTAATAATAATAATAATAATAATAATAATAATAATAACACTACAGTATATTCTGTGCTGTATGTATACTACTACTACTACTACTACTACTAATAATAATAATAATAATAATAATAACACTACAGTATATTCTGTGCTGTATGTATACTACTACTACTACTACTACTACTACCACTACTACTACTACTACTACTAATAATAATAATAATAATAATAATAATAATAACACTACAGTATATTCTGTGCTGTATGTATACTACTACTACTACTACCACTACTACTACTACTACTACTACTACTAATAATAATAATAATAACACTACAGTATATTATGTGCTGTATGTATACTACTACTACTACTACTACTACTACCACTACTACTACTACTACTACTAATAATAATAATAATAACACTACAGTATATTCTGTGCTGTATGTATACTACTACTACTACTACTACTACTACTACCACTACTACTACTACTACTACTACTACTAATAATAATAATAATAATAATAATAATAATAACACTACAGTATATTCTGTGCTGTATGTATACTACTACTACTACTACTACTACTACTACTACTAATAATAATAATAATAATAATAATAATAATAATAACACTACAGTATATTCTGTGCTGTATGTATACTACTACTACTACTACTACTACTACTACTACTAATAATAATAATAATAATAATAATAACACTACAGTATATTCTGTGCTGTATGTATACTACTACTAGTACTACTACTACTACTACTACTACTAATAATAATAATAATAATAATAACACTACAGTATATTCTGTGCTGTATGTATACTACTACTACTACTACTACTACCACTACTACTACTACTACTACTACTACTAATAATAATAATAATAATAACACTACAGTATATTCTGTGATTTATGTATACTACTACTACTACTACTACTAATAATAATAATTATAATAATAATAATAATAATAATAATAACACTACAGTATATTCTGTGCTGTATGTATACTACTACTACTACTACTACTAATAATAATAATAATAATAATAATAATAATAACACTACAGTATATTCTGTGCTTTATGTATACTACTACTACTACTACTACCACTACTACTACTACTACTAATAATAATAGTAATAATAATAACACTACAGTATATTCTGTGCTTTATGTATACTACTACTACTACTACTACTAATAATAATAATAATAATAATAATAATAATAATAATAATAATAATAATAATAATAATAACACTACAGTATATTCTGTGCTGTATGTATACTACTACTACTACTACTACTACTACTACTAATAATAATAATAATAATAATAATAACACTACAGTATATTCTGTGCTGTATGTATACTAGTACTACTACTACTACTACTACTACCACTACTACTACTACTACTACTACTACTACTAATAATAATAATAATAATAATAATAATAACACTACAGTATATTCTGTGCTGTATGTATACTACTACTACTACTACTACTACTACTAATAATAATAATAATAATAATAATAATAATAATAATAACACTACAGTATATTCTGTGCTGTATGTATACTACTACTACTACTACTACTACCACTACTACTACTACTACTAATAATAATAATAATAATAATAATAATAATAATAATAACACTACAGTATATTCTGTGCTGTATGTATACTACTACTACTACTACTACTACTACTACTACCACCACTACTACTACTACTACTACTAATAATAATAATAATACTAATAACACTACAGTATATTCTGTGCTGTATGTATACTACTACTACTACTACTACTACTACTACTACTACTACTAATAATAATAATAATAATAATAATAATAACACTACAGTATATTCTGTGCTGTATGTATACTACTACTACTACTACTACTACTACTACTACCACTACTACTACTACTACTACTAATAATAATAATAATACTAATAACACTACAGTATATTCTGTGCTGTATGTATACTACTACTACTACTACTACTACCACTACTACTACTACTACTAATAATAATAATAATAATAATAACACTACAGTATATTCTGTGCTGTATGTATACTACTACTACTACTACTACTACTACTACTAATAATAATAATAATAATAATAATAATAATAATAACACTACAATATATTCTGTGCTGTATGTATACTACTACTACTACTACTAATAATAATAATAATAATAATAATAATAATAATAATAATAACACTACAGTATATTCTGTGCTGTATGTATACTACTACTACTACTACTACTACTAATAATAATAATAATAATAATAATAATAATAATAATAATAACACTACAGTATATTCTGTGCTGTATGTATACTACTACTACTACTACTACTACTACTACTACTAATAATAATAATAATAATAATAATAACAACACTACAGTATATTCTGTGCTGTATGTATACTACTACTACTACTACTACTAATAATAATAATAATAATAATAATAACACTACAGTATATTCTGTGCTGTATGTATACTACTACTACTACTACTACTACTACTACTACTACTAATAATAATAATAATAATAACACTACAGTATATTCTGTGCTGTATGTATACTACTACTACTACTAATAATAATAATAATAATAATAATAATAATAATAATAATAATAATAATAACACTACAGTATATTCTGTGCTGTATGTATACTACTACTACTACTACTACTACTAATAATAATAATAATAATAATAATAATAACACTACAGTATATTCTGTGCTGTATGTATACTACTACTACTACTACTACTAATAATAATAATAATAAAAATAATAATAACACTACAGTATATTCTGTGCTGTATGTATACTACTACTACTACTACTACTACTACTAATAATAATAATAATAATAATAATAATAACACTACAGTATATTCTGTGCTGTATGTATACTACTACTACTACTACTACTACTACTACTAATAATAATAATAATAATAATAATAATAATAATAATAACACTACAGTATATTCTGTGCTGTATGTATACTACTACTACTACTACTACTACTAATAATAATAATAATAATAATAATAATAATAACACTACAGTATATTCTGTGCTGTATGTATACCACTACTACTACTACTACTACTACTACTAATAATAATAATAATAATAACACTACAGTATATTCTGTGCTGTATGTATACTACTACTACTACTACTACTACTACTAATAATAATAATAATAATAATAACACTACAGTATATTCTGTGCTGTATGTATACTACTACTACTACTACTACTAATAATAATAATAATAATAAAAATAATAATAACACTACAGTATATTCTGTGCTGTATGTATACTACTACTACTACTACTACTACTACTAATAATAATAATAATAATAATAATAATAACACTACAGTATATTCTGTGCTGTATGTATACTACTACTACTACTACTACTAATAATAATAATAATAATAATAATAATAATAATAACACTACAGTATATTCTGTGCTGTATGTATACTACTACTACTACTACTACTACTACTACTAATAATAATAATAATAATAATAACACTACAGTATATTCTGTGCTGTATGTATACTACTACTACTACTACTACTACTACTACTAATAATAATAATAATAATAATAATAATAATAACACTACATTATATTCTGTGCTGTATGTATACTACTACTACTACTACTACTACTACTACTACTAATAATAATAATAATAATAATAATAATAATAATAATAATAATAATAATAACACTACAGTATATTCTGTGCTGTATGTATACTACTACTACTACTACTACTACTACTACTAATAATAATAATAATAACACTACAGTATATTCTGTGCTGTATGTATACTACTACTACTACTACTACTACTACTACTACTAATAATAATAATAATAATAATAACACTTCAGTATATTCTGTGCTGTATGTATACTACTACTACTACTACTACTACTACTAATAATAATAATAATAATAATAATAATAATAATAATAATAATAATAATAATAATAACACTACAGTATATTCTGTGCTGTATGTATACTACTACTACTACTACTACTAATAATAATAATAATAATAATAATAATAATAACACTACAGTATATTCTGTGCTGTATGTATACTACTACTACTACTACTACTACTACTACTAATAATAATAATAATAATAATAATAACACTACAGTATATTCTGTGCTGTATGTATACTACTACTACTACTACTACTACTACTAATAATAATAATAATAATAATAATAATAATAATAACACTACAGTATATTCTGTGCTGTATGTATACTACTACTACTACTACTACTACTACTACTACTAATAATAATAATAATAATAATAATAACAACACTACAGTATATTCTGTGCTGTATGTATACTACTACTACTACTACTAATAATAATAATAATAATAATAATAATAATAACACTACAGTATATTCTGTGCTGTATGTATACTACTACTACTACTACTACTACTACTACTACTACTACTAATAATAATAATAATAATAATAATAATAATAATAATAACACTACAGTATGTTTTGTGCTGTATGTAGCAGTTTTACAGTGACACTGTCAGTAATAATAATTATAATAATAATATTGCATATTTTTTTCTAATATCTGCATTAATCCAGATATGACAAGTTAATAATAATAATAATAATAATAATAATAATAATAATAATAATAATAATATGACTTCAGGAGCTGAAGCTAAATTTAGTCTAAAAATTCAATATCATAATGAAAATCTTTATTATTGAAAATCATTATTATTATTATTATTATTATTATTATTATTATTATTTTTATTATTATTATTATTATTATTATTATATAAGACGAAATAATAGTTCAGCTTTTGTCATAACCAAAAGGAGAGTTTGTTTGGCATAGCAGTTACCTGGATATCACAAGTGACCCAATCATTTGATGAATAATAATAATAATAATAATAATAATAATAATAATAATAATAATAATAATAATAATAATAATAATATATTTTTTTATATCTGCATCAATTCAGATATGACAAGTGACACAACCCTGATTGGACAAATAATAATAATAAAAATAAATTATTATTATAATCAATACTACAAATGAGTATAGCTGTAGAGTATATAAGAGAGGCATGATAAACTAAAAATGAACAGAATCATTAGAAGTTCTCTGAAGACCTGCAGGGATCTGAGAGGTTCTTCTGCTTCTTACAGATGAATAGAACATCTGCTGTCACTGGCTGAGCTTCTCTGGAGAAGATCTGTGTTGCTGTGTTTTATTAATGTGCTGTATTAGAATCATTGATAGACACTGATGGTCTGATAAGTAGACGGGAAGAGATGGTTAAATAGAGAGAGTAGAGGGTGATGTCAGAGCGATGGTGGAGGAGGGTAAAGAGGAGATTGATGAGTCGCAGCAGGCCTTTAAGGGGCCGTATGCACCGGAGCAATCAGCGAGAGAAATGGGCCGCAGATTCTGCTCTTCATGCTGCACTGATTCATCCTTCAGAGAAAAGCTCTGCACTACAAACACCACATCACTTTACCCATATCAGAAAACACCTCGCCACCTCAGATAATCCCAAACACACTGTTCCCGGATCAGCTTAGGAAGGAGAATATCAGTTCATCCTGAAAACTGACTCTACTCTCAGACCAACTCTCAAACATTCCAATACCTGAGAACCTCTTGGATGACTCGTCCCCCAGTTTTCGAGATATCAACTCCGTTCCAGCTCCACAGTGTCTGGTCTGATTGTGTGATACAGGCTTGTATACAGCTTTTTGATCGGATCCACAGATTCCGGAAAACTACAGATTTGTTTTTTTTAAATACAGATTTTTTCCGTAATTTTTTCCCATAGAGAATGAATAGGATGGAAAAGTGTGCACCAATCTACTGAACTTCTGCTCGACCCACAGACACCGTTTCACATACACTGACTCAGGACAGACCCCCGACCACGACTGCAGTGTTGGTTTGACCCGCACTCGTCTGTTTGTTGTTTTTTGTTTCATCCCTCTTTTTCTCCAGAGTCCCATTTATTTTAGGCCGAACCCAAACATCATGGTTTCATTAAACCTACAGCCTCCAAACAGCCTGTACTTACTTAAAGCAGATCCCCAAACCCAGATCCCCACAGACATACTGACCTGCACTCTTCTATATGTTATTTATTCATCCCTTGTTCCTCCCGTAGGATCCCATTCATTTTTGGCCAAACCCAAACATCATGGTTTCATTTAATCTTCAGCCTCCAAACTGCCAGTTCTCACTCAGAGCAGATCCCCAAACTCTAATCCACAGAGATACTGACCTGCAGTCATCTATTTGTTGTTTATTCATCCCTCGTTCCTCCTATAAGATCTCATTCATTTTGGGCCGAACCCAAACATCATGGTTTCATTTAATCTTCAGCCTCCAAACTGCCTGTACTCTTTTAAGGCAGATCCACAAACCCAGATCCCCACAGACATACTGACCTGCACTCATCTATTTGTTGTTTATTCATCCCTTGTTCCTCCCATAGAGTCCCATTCATTTTCGGCTGAACCCAAACATCATGAATTCAATAAACCTACAGCCTCCAAACTGCATGTACTCACTTAAATCAGATCCCAAACTCTAATCCACAGACACACTGACCCGCACTCCTCTATTTGTTGTTTATTCAGCCCTTGTTCCTCCCATAGAGTCCCATTCATTTTCGTCCGAACCCAAACATTGCAGTTTGGTTAAACCTACAGCCTCCAACCTGCCTGTACTGACTCAGGGCAGATCCCCAACCTCTAATCCCCAGACATACTGACCCACACTCCTCTATTTGTCGTCTATGTGCAAACATCCTGCGTTTCCTTCAGAAAATGCACTTCTCTAGTTACATATGCGTCTCAGTTTGGACGCTCTGTCCACTCAAATCGGATTTCAAAGTGTCTTTCATGTCACTTGCAACAAACAACGGAGACAGAGCAGTTGTTTGGAGTGTGAAATGATGCACCTCAGAAATCTGGACGCACAAATCCAATAGAATTGCTTGCAAACAAACAGTGCGGACAGTTGTCTCAACAGATCTGATCTCAGGAACAAAACAGAATCCTACGGCTGTGTCCAGACTGCAGGCAAATCGGATTGGTTTCTGAAACCAGATCTTTTGGGATGACTGTTTCTACAAGAGGTCTGATGAGACTTGTGTATCAAGGCATCACCAAGCTATCTGCATGGGCAGAAGCAGTAAGGATGTAGGCATCAGTAACTATGTAGACAATTTTTGCATTTTCATCACGCTGAGTTTACATTGTCATTGTTTGTTGCAATGCAAGAATTAGAGCATCCACACTGAGACATATCAGTAAGGATCCATTGGACTCACATTTCAAACTGCCTCCAAATACAGTGTGAACTGCGATTCTAGTGAAGTTTTACTGATACGTTTCAATTTGGATGCTCAAATCCGATTTCAAGGTGTCTTTTGCCTCTTTTGAGTGTTTTTGGTGTTGTCCAGACTGGGATGCAATCTAGATATGCCAGAAATCGGATTTGGGCTGGCAAGGCCTACAATAAGCAAGACAGTGGTACACCATAACCAGAGCACCACTGAGTTACATTCTACCCCAACCACTAGGGGGCACTTGGGTGGTTGCTAGCAGCCTTTGATGAAGTACAAGAGAGGAAGAAAGTTAATGTTTGGTCAGCATGTTGACATGTCTTTTTTTCATGGGAAACCTCGTCCTTTACTGGCTGTTTAACTCTGGGATTGTGAATAGCCTTCACTTGGAATGCTTCTAAGGACCGATGGACAGCACTTGTGTATGGAGGCACTCAGGAGCTGTATAGATGCTTCAGTCTATTGAACTCCACACAGGTAAGAGCTGTCTAACTCAATTGGGCTTGAGCTTTGGAACTGGCCTGTGAGCATGGTCATGTTGTAAGTGTTTGTGGGTTAAAAGAGGATCGTATATGCACTTATATATTTTATTTCCGTGAGATAAAAGATAAGGGTTTGTTGGTCAAGTTTTTTAACTTGTTGGTTATCATGACCACTGGTTGGTAGATTATGTATATGAAATAAAATGGACTCAGATTAGATTACATTAGATAGAACTGTCAATTGTCGGTTTGCACAATACCAGTATGTTTGGTCTTTATATATATATATATATATATATATATATATATATATATATATATATATATATATATACACACACTCGTGTACAGTGGGGATAGATGTTGTTGAGTATCTAACCAGAATATGGTATTATTTACATACGAAGTGTAGGAAAGTAAGTTTGCCAGCAGTTCGTGGTTACAATATAAAAAGTTATGTACAGTATATATATATATATATATATATATATATATATATATATATATATACTGTATACCCCAAGCACCCCAATTCTGGGCTCGTTTGTGGGAGGGGTTTATTACAAGCAGGTTCTCAGACATGCAAACCCGCGTTTTGGTGATGCTCACCATCATTAAACTCGAAAACTACAAAACCAACCACAAAAAACAGAGTGTGTAAAAGCCCTTAATCCATAGTATAGCAGAACTATTGTGGCTTTCATTGGCTAAAAACCTTGACAGTAAACAGACAGCCTGCTGTTTTCGTTGGGAGTTGGCTGTGGTTGGCTGTGTTCCTTCCTAACCTTTTGTTGACTGTGCTGAGGCTCACAGGTTTTTGTATGTTTTGATGGAGGACCCTGAAATGTATACAAGGGAATGGGGAATTAGGCTAAGACTGTGAACTGATCCCTGGTGTGCTCCGCACATCATAGCCAGCCAGATTTCCAACATGCAGTAGTGACAATGTGACAAAATACTGTTCTTCCTTCTAAAGAAGACCTGAACCAAGAAGGAAACTGTGCCAGACAGTCCTACCCAGTTTTCCAACCTGTCCAGCAGTGTTCATTGGGCTACTATGTCAAAAGCAGCACTAAGATCTACATCAGAACTGATAGTTTACCGGAGTCAGTATTCAGCAGTATGTCACAGAAGCCTTATTGTAATGCATATAAGAGTTTCTCTCAAATGGTGCTCTCATGCTTGAGAAGCTCACTCCCGATGGGACACACTGAAAATGAAATGTTCTGGGCCTCAGACCACTTACTTGGACAGGAAATGAAAAATTTGACTGATGAGCAGACTGACCGACCACGGACCATTTGTTTTGTGTTTTGCTTTGGTTGGAGTTTGAGTTAACTGGTACCAATAAGAAAATAGTCTCATAGACTACCATTTAAAACCACCTTATTTTTTATGATCTAATATATATTTATATTAATGATCTATAAGAACTGATGTGTTAACAGAGTCTGTATTGAGACATATATCTATTAACACCTCTGTATAAGACTGGTATCAGTGGTGTGGTGAGGTCAGAAGCCTCGGTGAGATTAATCACTATGACCATATAACCCGAACTGATTGATAACTACTTTCGCAATGGTTGTAGCTATAACATATAAGTAGTGGTTTTACCTGCAATTACACTTTTTTGCCACTAGGGGTTTCTGTACATGCATAGTCTGGAGTAGTTTTATGTATATGCTCTTTCTACCATACTGGAAACAAACTGTTGTATGCATCGAACTATGATATGCAAACAAAACTATGTACATGTCATACAAATGAGACCCCAGAGCCTGCATTCACAAAGTTTCTTGTGGCAGAAGTGCTGACTCAGGATCAGATCCTACATCAATACTACTAATCTGAAAGGCTTTGTGAATGTGTGTTAATCAGATTTCTTTCAATAAGATAACAGCTGTAATCACATTTAATACACTGTTTATATGAGTGTTTTTATTAGTGAGCATGTAAACACACTCATTTGGGGAAGAGTATAGAGTATAGCCTGTTGATTTCAAGCCTGCAGAGTAAATGTGGTTTGGGCTGTTTTACTCAAGCTTGGCAGAGCAAAGACTGACCTAAGATCAGACGCAGCCTGTCTCTAGTCATCCTCGTTCTCATAAGCATAAAAAAGTGAACACGGACAGCGGGAAATGTGATGAATAAATATGACTCCTGCTCTGGGCCTTGGTGATCACCTCAACATGACTGTGGAGCAGAAATGATCCCACTGCGGACCCAATGCGAGGTCTTGACTGCTAGAATGCACCTGATTCAACCCGCCAGCTAATTAGCAACCTCTCCAGGAGCTGAATCGGTGTTAAAGTAGGCAAAAAAAGAAAAGAAAAACAAAACACGAAGGGCTCCCACGAGTGGAGTCAGAAGCACTGCTCTACACGACTCTACAGTTAAGACTTTCTTTCAGAACAATTACTGGGGAAAGAAGCTCTAGCAGAGCTTAGATTGGTCACAGTTCTCATAGAAACATTTCACACACAGTTATATCATTATGGAGTCAATCACAAAGTTTCCAATACCTATGTCCAACCACTACACTATATCAACCCACTACACTATACCTACCACTGTATACCAACCACTACACTATACCAACCACTGTATACCTATCCACTACACTATACCAACCTCTGTATACCAACTCACTACACTATACCAACCACTGTATACCTATCCACTACACTATACCAACCACTGTATACCAACTCACTACACTATACCAACCACTGTATACCAACTCACTACACTATACCAACCACTGTATACCTATCCACTACACTATACCAACCTCTGTATACCAACTCACTACACTATACCAACCACTGTATACCAACCCACTACACTATACCAACCACTGTATACCAACTCACTACACTATACCAACCACTGTATACCAACCACTACACTATACCAACCACTGTATACCAACTCACTACACTATACCAACCACTGTATACCAACCACTACACTATACCAACCACTGTATACCAACTCACTACACTATACCAACCACTGTATACCAACCCACTACACTATACCAACCTCTGTATACCAACTCACTACACTATACCAACCACTGTATACCAACTCACTACACTATACCAACCACTGTATACCTATCCACTACACTATACCAACCTCTGTATACCAACTCACTACACTATACCAACCACTGTATACCAACCCACTACACTATACCAACCACTGTATACCAACTCACTACACTATACCAACCACTGTATACCAACCCACTACACTATACCAACCTCTGTATACCAACTCACTACACTATACCAACCACTGTATACCAACTCACTACACTATACCAACCACTGTATACCAACTCACTACACTATACCAACCACTGTATACCTATCCACTACACTATACCAACCTCTGTATACCAACCACTACACTATACCAACCACTGTATACCAACCCACTACACTATACCAACCTCTGTATACCAACCCACTACACTATACCAACCACTACACTATACCAACCACTATATATCAACCCACTACATTATACCAATCACTGTATACCAACCACTACACTATACCAACCACTGTATACAAACCACTACACTATACCAATCACTGTATACAAACCACTACACTATACCAACCCACTACACTATACCAACCACTGTATACCAACCAACTACATTATACCAACCACTGTATATCAACCCACTACACTATACCAATCGCTGTATACACACAAGCTAATACAGATCAGTGGTTCCCTGGAACTGAGAATCCAAGACTATTCAGTTCACCTTTGATGGTCTTTTTCTGACTTACCACACCTAATTGATCTAGTTAACTAATTACAAAGCTCCTTAGTGCTGGAACAGGTATGTGGAATAGTCAAACATGGTGGTTATATCTAAAAATAAAACACTTAAATATTTCCACTTTTTCCCAAAGCTGTGTCCGAAATCATCTACTTAGACCAAAGGGAGCATTCTACAGGGAACATTATATTGGAAACTGGGAGAATGGGTTCAATAAAATACCAGCAAATTCTGAAAGGAAACATCAGAGTCTGTAAAAAGCTGATGATAAAAAGAGGATAATGATCCTAAACGCTCCCCAAAATCCACAAAGAATGACCTCAAGAGGTGCAGGCTAGAGGTTTTGCCGCGACCCTCACAATCTGCTGACCTAAACATCATCAGAAATCTGTGGATGGATCTTAAACGAGCAAGTCAGGCAAGTTGATCCAAGAACCTTACAGACCTACAAGCCTTTTGCGAGGAAGAACAGGAGGCTTTCACCCAAACAAGGTTTTGTTCCGACAACAGCAACATATAATAACATCGTTCTGAATGTGATAGCACCTGATGTGCTGCTCAGTCGTCCACAGCTACATTTCTCAGAGCTGCGTAGGAAAGAAGAATGGTCTGAGGAGCACAGCTGATTCTCTGTGTCCTGTTCTGCTCCAGTGAGCTGCTTAAAATCCTCTGAATAGTTTTATCTGAATCACTGTAGATGAGCTGAAATGAAGATGGATCGGCAAATTCACATT
The DNA here is from genome assembly GCA_021613375.1 of Megaleporinus macrocephalus. Lineage (NCBI taxonomy): Eukaryota > Metazoa > Chordata > Actinopteri > Characiformes > Anostomidae > Megaleporinus > Megaleporinus macrocephalus. Next base: position 66,104,783 of record CM038702.1, on the reverse strand, counting down.
TAATGGAGTTAACGTCCCTTCTCCGTTATTCTCTCTCTCTCTCTCTCTCTCTCTCTCTCTCTCTGACGCCTCTTCTTACAGGCGTATTTTAACATTCAGCAGGTTATTTTAATGTATTATGCTGGTAAAGGTCACCAATGTCACCATCAGTAGTGAATGATCTGCTGCGTTAAAACAGTTTTCACCTTGAAATTAAACAAATGCATCTAAATATGACCTTTAAAACCATCACTGTTTAATATATTACACTCTCTCTCTCTCTATCTGTCTCTCACTCTCTCTCACTCTCTCTCTGTCACTCACCCTTTCTCTCTCTCTCTCTCTCTCTCTCTCTATCTGTCTCTCACCCTTTTTCTCTCTCACTCTTTCTCTCTAGCTCTCTCTCTCTATCTGTCTCTCACTCTTTCTCTCTCTCACTCTTTCTTTCTATATCTCTCTTCCACCCTTTCTCTCTATCTTTCTCTCTCTCTCTCTCTCGCTCTTGTTCTTTTTCTCTGTCTGTCTCTCTGTTTCGCTTTCTCTTGTTCTTTCTCGCTTTCTTGTTCTCTTTTTCTCTCTCTATTTGGTTCTTTTTCTCTATCTGTCTCTCTTTTTCTCTCTCTCTGCCTCTCACTCTGTCTCTCCCTCTTTGTCTTTCTCTCTCTCTCTCTTTCGCACTTTGTCTCTCGCTCTCTTGTTTTCGTTCTCATTATGTCTCTCTGACTTACTCTGCCTCTCACTCTCTTTCTGTCTCTTACCCTGTCTCTCTCTCACTCTGTCTCTCGCTCTCGCTTTTTCTCACTCTCTCTTGCTCTCTCTCACTCTGTTTCTCACTCTCTTGTTCTCTTTCTCACCATGTCTCTCTGTCTTTCGCTCTCTTTCTGTCTTTCACCCTGTCTCTCTCTCTATCTGTCTCTGTCTCTCACTCTGCCTTTTGCTCCCCTTCTCTCTCTCACTCTGTCTGTCTCTCACTCTCTCTGTCTCTCTCTCTCCCTCTCTCTCTCTCTCTCTCTCTCTCTCTCTCTCTCTATCTATCTATCTATCTATCTATCTGTCTCTCTCTCTCAGTGCTAAATGCTCTGCTGCTGTGTTGAAGTGTTAAACTCTGGTTCAGTCTGGTTCAGTCTGGTTCAAGGTTATACCCAAAAGCTGCCTTGTGTTTTCCCATAATTCTTAGCGGGGCGTCAGCCTGAAGCCTTTGTTGTGTCATCCTGTTTGAGCAGCACAGTAAGAGCTGCACTCTGTATGATCTGTCTGGACAAACGAACTGAATGAATCAGTGAATCAGTGAATTGATTAATCTGAGAATCAGTGAATCAGTGAATCGATGAATCTGAGAATCAGTGAATCAGTGAATCAGTGAATCAGTGAATCGATGAATCTGAGAATCAGAGAATCAGAGAATCAGAGAATCTGAGAATCTGTGAATCAGTGAATCGATGAATGAACCGTGCTGTAAGTCAGTTTGATTCCATTTATCAAGTGAGTTTACAAACAAAGCTCGAGATTAACTTATTACTGGTCAAATCAAGGGCACAGTGGGCAGCGCTGTCATCTCTCATGCATAGATGGAGGAGTGGGTGGGTGGATAGATTGGATATATTGTATGTATGGAGGGATGGATGGATTGAAGGGATGGGTGGGTGTATGGATGGATTGGATATATTGGAGGAATAGATGGCATAGATTGGGTGAATTAAATGAAATGGTAGGTGAATAGTTGAATTGAATAAGTGGATGGCATAGATTGGTAGATTAAAAGGATTGGGTAGATAGTTTGGATATATTGGATAAATGGTTGGCATAGAGTGGGTGGATTGGATGGATGGGTGGATGGATTGGATATATTGGATAAATGGATGGCATAGAGTGGGTGGATTGCATGGATGGATGGATTCAATACATTGAATGGATGGCATTGATTGGGTGGATTAAATAAAAGGGTAGGTGGACAGTTAAATTGAATAAGTGGATGGCATAGATTGGTAGATTGAAAGGATGGGTAGATAGTTTGGATATATTGGATAAATGGATGGCATAGAGTGGGTGGATTGGATGGATGGATTCAGTATATTGAATGGATGGCATAGATTGGGTGGATTGGATGGGTGGGTGGATGGATTGGATATATTGGATAAATGGATGGCATAGAGTGGGTGGATTGCATGGATGGATGGATTCAATATATTGAATGGATGGCATAGATTGGGTGGATTAAATGGATGGGTGGGTGAATAATTGAATTGAATGAGTGCATGGCATAGATTGGCAGATTGAAAGGCTGGGTAGATGGATTGCATATATTGGATAAATAGATGGCATAGATTGGGTGGATTGGATGGATGGATTCAGTATATTGAATGGATGGCATAGGTTGGGTGGGTTGGATAGACAGATGGGTGGATAGTTGAATGGAATGAGTGGATGGCATAGATTGGCAGATTGAAAGGATGGGTGGATGGATTGAATATATTGGATAAATGGATGGCATAGATTGGGTGGATTGGATAGACGGATGGATGGATGGATAGATGTATACTTTCATCTCAAAACAGCATCAGTTCTTTGGAGTATGGATTCCACAAGATGTTGGAATCTTCTTGATCCTCGTGAGTGTGAATGTCTTTTTGGCCCTTGGCCCACCAACCTTTGGCCCCGCAAGACCACACTGAAGAACCTACTACTATTCTTTGGTTCTAGCTGGGATCTAACTTGCAACTCGGATAGTCCTTGTTCTCTTTATCTTGAAGGATGCAGTGTTCACGATTTCCTGAATTCCTAGATTCCAACCAAACCTTGCCCCTGCAAGACAATACGTTTTCGACCGGTCAGCCTGATGGCATTTTATCCTCATCATGAGGAACGTAGCTATTGGACGTGAGTGGTTTAATATTGTGGCTGCCCGATGATAAACATGCATCTCCATATATATATATATATTTTGTTTTATTTTATTTTATTTTTTTTCATTTTTCTACATCATTTCCACACGACATCTGCCATTGATGTTGTGTAGAATTTCCACAATAAATGGACCAATAGAAATGCTTCAAAATCACTTGGAAAGAATTCTGGTTCCATTGACTTGCATTGTAAGTAAGGACAGTTTTTGGCCTCTCCTGTAAAGTTCGTATTGTGGAGACACTTGCTTTCCATTGGACAGTGACGATATACTGGACCTGTTATGTATTTTAGTGGCTGTAGTCTGTTGGGACTGTTGTTGTTGTGGTTTGAAAGTGAAACGCTCCCTCTCTCTCTTTTTCTTCTCTGGTAAGTGACAGTAATGAATCATTAATCATTCAGAAAGTTCTAATATCAGGCATGTGCACAGAAGCCGAGCCATCACTGCGGCTGCAGTTTGTTTTAAACCCCGTCTTTGATGGTTTTCCAGCCGCAAAGCTTTTGAATTCGCAGGATCTCAGAACCCTCGGCGCTCTGAGATTTAAGGCTTTTTGATTCCTTTTTTTTTTTTTTAGCTTCAAAAATAAAATAAAAAAAAAAGTTTTGCTTATTAATTGTGCAAAAGGGTGGTGGGTGGAAACATCACGCTGAGCAAAGCTATCTTTAATTAAAGACGAGCCTCGGCGGGAAGCAGGTCTACTGCACGTTCTCCACCTTCCTCCTCGCCATGACACCAGAGCGTCTCTCCTCACGCTCTGGAACACCCTTCAGTAGTTCTGCTGCCAAATCTCTTTCCTCTTTTTTTCCTCTCTTTTTTTTATATATAAAGAAGTGTTGCTCCTGGAATCGTCCCTCCCTCGCGTGTGGAACCGTACGCCCTGTTGCACCCCAACAACTTCAAAACACAGCCCTCCTGCTTTGGTGGGCGTGCGGCCGGTGCTGTCGACTCCGTTCCGACGGCTGCGGGCTGGGCGTGTGAGGGGGAGCTCGTCTGGAGAGCCCAGCGGGGCGCATTAAAGGGAATATTTTAGGATCTTAGTCAAAGCTAGCAGGCGGTGGAAGCGGATACGGGAGGTCAGGCCGGGACACGTTCCTGAGAAAGACGCAGGAATCTTACGCAGTGATTGAGTTCAGTTCAAACCCCTGTACTTTAATTCACTGTTGAAACACTGACCCCCCCCCCATACCCCCTCACACACCCCCTTCACAAACATACTCTCATAAAACCCTGACACACATACTCTCTTACCCCCTCACACAGGGGTAGGTGGTGAGGCTCCGTGGATAAAGGTTTTCACTGCAGCTGCGGTTGAAAATGAAGGAGAACCGCTCAGAGGAACCAAGATTCTAAAGGTGTTTCTAATAAAGTGGCCAGTGAGTGGAAATACAAGGTAGGGGTTTCTAATAAAGTGGCCAGTGAGTGGAAGTACAAGGTGGGTGTTTCTAATAAAGTGGCCAGTGAGTGGAAGTACAAGGTGGGTGTTTCTAATAAAGTGGCCAGTGAGTGGAAGTGCAAGGTGGGTGTTTCTAATAATGTGGCCAGTGGGTGGAAGTGCAAGGTGGGTGTTTCTAATAAAGTGGCCAGTGAGTGGAAGTGCAAGGTGGGTGTTTCTAATAAAGTGGCCAGCTAGTAGAAGTACAAGGTGGGTTTTTCTGATAAAGTGGCCAGTGAGTGGAAGCCCAAGGTGGGTGTTTCTAATAAAGTGGCCAGCTAGTAGAAGTACAAGGTATTTGTTTCTAATAATGTGGCCAGTGAGTTGAAGTACAAGGTCGGTGTTTCTAATAAAGTGGCCAGTGAGTGAAAATGCAAGATGGGTGTTTCTAATAAAGTGGCCAGTGAGTGGAAGCGCAAAGTGGGTGTTTCTAATAATGTGGCCAGTGAGTGGAAGTGCAAGATGGGTGTTTCTAATAATGTGGACAGTGAGTGGAAGCGCAAGGTGGGTGTTTCTAATATAGTGGCCAAGGTGGGTGTTTCTAATAAAGTGACCAGTGAGTGGACGTACAAGTTGGGTGTTTCTAATAAAGTGGCCAATGAGTGGAAGTACAGTGTAGATGTTTCTAATAAAGTGGCCAGTTAGTGAAAGTACAAGGTGGGTGTTTCTAATAAAGTTGCCATTGAGTGGAAGTACAAGGTGGGTGTTTCTAATAAAGTGGCCAGTGAGTGAAAGTACAAGGTCTCAGTCTGTAATAAACAGAGAGTGACTGTTTGAAGTTGGTCTTTTCTCAGAGTGTGGTGTTTCCTGCTCTGAGTCTGAGACTCGGTGGAAAAGTCCTCCACTCCAGCAGCAGTTGTGCCAGAGGGTTTTGGGATAGCTCCCTGGTTGGGTACCAGAGGGAATGAGCCAGCTTTTTAGAGGGCTATTGACTCGAGAGCTCTTCTCTGACCACTGCTTCGTGCCCTGGAGCAACAAACAGATGATCAAGCTGCTCCAGGGTCAGTAAAACATGACCATGATAGTTCTGCTCATTACTGAGGTTTCTCTGCTTCATTAACAACCGAGCCTTTGTTTGTTTTCTTTTAATCCTGTTTCCAAAAAAGCTGGGACGCTGTGCAAAGTGTACCCATGCCATGTGCATGGATGTCCCCCCAGTACCCTCACAGATGCTGGCTTTGGAACTGAGCACAGATGTCAAACTGGATGGTTCCTCTCCTGTTTGGCCCGGCAGATCCATGATTTCCTAAAAGATTCTGATTTATCTTTTCAGTCCATTTTAACTAATCTCAGGCCCAAAGAAGGCGGTGGCTCTGTTTCTGGATCTGTTTATATCTGGTTTCTTCTTTGCATGATAATGTTTTAACTTTGATTACCTGCTCTGTGGTGGTCCTGTGGGGGTCCTGATCATTAAAGATTAAAGATTAAAGAGTAATAAAGTATACAGAGAATCAGATGAACTACAGTCTGTAGGTGGAGCTCCTGTATGGTCAGTGGAGCTGATACAGTGGACAGTGAGTGTAGATAGAAGGAGGTGGTCCTAATGAAATGGCTGGTGTGTGTGTTTAGGAGGAGTGACAGGTGATTTCCTCACTGTAATCAAGTAGGTGGGGGTTCAACGGTCTCTGATCTGATCATCCTCCTTCTCTCACTCACTCGGAGTTAGAGGATAGTGCTGAGTCTGTGTTCTTCTGGAGCCGTTACTGCACACCTTCCTCACTGAGAACACTCGGAGTTCACACCTTTAAAGGTTGGACTGGGTTCATGAAAAAATATATATTAAAGTAAGAAATATAAAGTATACAAATGTTAAAATATATGGGTGTGTCTGCAGCGTGTCTACATACTTTTGGCCACATAGTATATTTACAAGTGTGATGTTGTGTAAGTACCAGTGTTGGTCTGTGGAGGTTTTTGATGGCTGTGCACCTAATTTTATACAGCAATTAGTCCTGGTGTGGTTGAAGCATGTCCAGATATATATATATATATAAGTGTGATGATGTGTAAGTGCCAGTGTTTGTATTTGTATGACTGTCATGGCTGTGTCCTCAATTTTATCCAGCTATTAGCTGCTGGTGTGACTAAAGCATGTCCACATACTTTTGACCACATAGTATATTTACAAGTGTGATGTTGTGTAACTGTCAGTGTTTGTAGCAGGATATTTGATATGTAAGCTCTGGGTGGCTGATGTGTCCACATACTTTTGGTCACAAGTATATTCACAAGTGCCATGTTGTTGTGCAACTGCCAGCGTTTGTCTTTGAATGACTGTCACTGTCAATTTTACACAGGTTTTAGCTCTTGGCGTGGCTAAAATTTGTCCACATACTTTTGGCCACTTCTTATATTTACACCTGTGACGTTGTGTAACTGTCAGCATTTGTGTTGGGAGGTTTGTCATTACTATGTAAGCTCTCGGTGTGACTGAAGTGTGTCCACATACTTTTGGTCACATAGTATATTTACAAATCTGATGTTGTTGTTGTTGTTGTTGTGTAACTGCCAGTGTTTGTCTTTGAATGAGAATCACTGTCAGTTTTACACAGGTATTAGCTGCTGGCGTGGCTGAAGTGTGTCCACATACTTTTGTCCACATAAGCATATTTTCAAGTGTGATGTTGTGTAACTGCCAGTGTTTATATTTGTCTGACGTCATGGCTGTGTCCTCTGTTTTATACAACTATAAGCTGCTGGTGTGACTAAAGCATGTCCACATACTTTTGGACACATTGTATATTTACACTTGTGACGTTGTGTAACTCAGCATTTGTGTCGGGAGGTTTGTCATTACTATGTAAGCTCTCGGTGTGACTGAAGTGTGTCCACATACTTTTGACCGCATAGTATATTTACAAGTGTGATGATGTGTAACAGCCACTGTTTGTGTGTATAGATTTGTCACAACTGTGTAAGCTCTTTTTTTGCACAGGTATTAACTGCTGGCATGGCCGAAGTGTGTCCACATACTTTTGGCCACATAGCATATTTACAAGAGTGACGTCGTGTAACTGCCTGTGTTTATCTTTGTATGGCTGGTGTGGCTGAAGTGTGTCCACATACTTTTGATCACATAGTATATTTACAGTGTGACGTGTAACTGCCAGTGTTTGTGTCGGGCAGTATGCTCTTTGTGTGGCTGAAGTGTGTCCATATACTTTTGGCCCCATAGTATATTTACAAGTGTGATGTTGTTGTTGTTGTTGTTGTGTAACTGCCATCGTTTGTCTTTGAATGACTGTCACTGTCAGTATTGCACAGGTGTTAGCTGCTGGCGTGGCCGAAGTGTGTCCACACACTTTTGGCCACATAATATATTTACAAGTGTGATGATGTGTAACTGCCAGTGTTTGTGTGTATAAATTTGTCATAACTGTTGGTGCACTAAACTGCGTCCATATACTTTTGGCCACATATTATATTTACTAGTGTGATGTTGTGTAACTGCCAGCGTTTGTCTGTGGATGATTATCATGGCTGTGTGCTCATTAGCTGCTGGTGTGGCTGAAGCATGTCCACATACTTTTGTCCACATAGTGCACGTACGGGTGTGATGTGATATTGTTGCACGTGTTTTGTGTGTATAATTATTTTTCCTTTTTTCGTTTTTTTTTGTTTTGGTGTTCCCAAACTTTTGACGGCCCGTGTATTTTCTAGCCCCCAACACCAATCACCAGTGCTGTGGTCAGCGTCCCCCCGACCCGCTCTTTCATCATTTAGCCGGGCCGCGTACGATAACCTTGCTATACCTTACACCCAACCCCTCTTTCTTTCTTTAAATTGGTTATTGATTCCTACTTTTTCTCCGGCCGCCCCTCCCCTTCACTTCCCCGCCCCCCCAACCCCAACTCCCATCCCCAACCCCCATCCCCTCCTCTCTCTCTCCGTTCCCCTCGTCCCGTCCAGCTTAGCTACGTCTAGCTCCGAGCGCTATCCCGTTGCATTAAATATTCCAAAAATAATTCCCCGTGTCGTCCGGCGACCCCGTTCACTCATAAATAACCATCATTTGTCCAAGTCGGTCCTCCGAGCTTCGTAAAGCAATATTTTCAGAAGCATTTATGCCCCCCTACACCCTCCCCCCACCAACCCACCTTCCTCCTCTGTTCCTCTGGACTGCCCTCGTATTTCATTACCTGCTGCGGCTGTGGCCTCGTTCTCCGGCTTCGGATATGGAAACGGACACCGGCTCCTGACATCATCGGGGATGTGGAGAAATAAATAAATAAATAAATAAATAAGAATGCCGTCCGCTTTGCTGCAGGCCTTATATTTTAAGCCCGAGTCCTAATTACTCCAGAGAGCGGAGATTTGTCATGTCCGACAGATGCTCGCGGACTGACGCCGGTGTCGGAACTTTGTTTTCCTGCCCTCAATTCTGGAGGTGAAATGTTTTTTAAGGACGAGCTCGTGCCGTTCCGTCTGACCGCGTCTCTCCGAGGAGATTACGGCGAAAGGCCACTCCAGATCCCCCCTCGCCAGAATGACGTTTTAATTAACGACACGCATTTCCGTGTTGAGGGGTCCGGGTAGGTGAGCGTGCTTCGTAAGGGATCCCAGGAGACCAGAATAACCAGACTAGCGAGCGTCTACATCACAGTATACAACCCCTGTAGGGTCTGTCTCCAAACCTAGTGAGTGTCTATGTAGGGTCTGTCTCCAAACCTAGTGAGTGTCTATGTAGGGTCTGTCTCCAAACCTAGTGAGTGTCTATGTAGGGTCTGTCTGTAAACCCAGTGAGTGTCTATGTAGGATCTGTCTGTAAACCTAGTGAGTGACTATGTAGGGTCTGTCTCCAAACCTAGTGAGTGACTATGTAGGGTCTGCCTCTAAACCTAGTGAGTGACTATGTAGGGTCTGCCTCTAAACCTAGTGAGTGACTATGTAGGGTCTGTCTCCAAACCTAGTGAGTGACTATGTAGGGTCTGTCTCCAAACCTAGTGAGTGACTATGTAGGGTCTGCCTCTAAACCTAGTGAGTGACTATGTAGGGTCTGCCTCTAAACCTAGTGAGTGACTATGTAGGGTCTGTCTCCAAACCTAGTGAGTGTCTATGTAGGGTCTGTCTCCAAACCTAGTGAGTGTCTATGTAGGGTCTGTCTGTAAACCCAGTGAGTGTCTATGTAGGATCTGTCTGTAAACCTAGTGAGTGACTATGTAGGGTCTGTCTCCAAACCTAGTGAGTGACTATGTAGGGTCTGTCTCCAAACCTAGTGAGTGACTATGTAGGGTCTGTCTCCAAACCTAGTGAGTGACTATGTAGGGTCTGTCTCCAAACCTAGTGAGTGACTATGTAGGGTCTGTCTCCAAACCTAGTGAGTGACTATGTAGGGTCTGTCTCCAAACCTAGTGAGTGACTATGTAGGGTCTGTCTGTAAACCTAGTGAGTGACTATGTAGGGTCTGTCTCCAAACCTAGTGAGTGACTATGTAGGGTCTGTCTGTAAACCTAGTGAGTGTCTATGTAGGGTCTGTCTGTAAACCCAGTGAGTGTCTATGTAGGATCTGTCTCCAAACCTAGTGAGTGACTATGTAGGATCTGTCTGTAAACCTAGTGAGTGACTATGTAGGGTCTGTCTGTAAACCTAGTGAGTGACTATGTAGGGTCTGTCTCCAAACCTAGTGAGTGACTATGTAGGGTCTGCCTCTAAACCTAGTGAGTGACTATGTAGGGTCTGCCTCCAAACCTAGTGAGTGACTATGTAGGGTCTGCCTCCAAACCTAGTGAGTGACTATGTAGGGTCTGCCTCTAAACCTAGTGAGTGACTATGTAGGGTCTATCTGCAAACCTAGTGAGTGTCTATGTAGGGTCTGCCTCCAAACCTAGTGAGTGACTATGTAGGGTCTGCCTCTAAACCTAGTGAGTGACTATGTAGGGTCTATCTGTAAACCTAGTGAGTGTGTATGTAGGGTCTGTCTGTAAACCTAGTGAGTGACTATGTAGGGTCTGTCTCCAAACCTAGTGAGTGACTATGTAGGGTCTGTCTCCAAAGCCTGTGATTGTCTATTTAGAGTCTGTCTTTAAACCTAGTGAGTGTCTATGTAGGGTCTGTCTCCAAACCTAGTGAGTGTCTATGTAGGGTCTGTCTCCAAACCTAGTGAGTGTGTATGTAGGGTCTGTCTCCAAAGCCTGTGATTGTCTATTTAGAGTCTGTCTGTAAACCTAGTGAGTGACTATGTAGGGTCTGTCTCCAAACCTAGTGAGTGTCTATGTAGGGTCTGTCTCCAAACCTAGTGAGTGTCTATGTAGGGTCTGTCTCCAAACCTTGTGAGTGTCTATGTATGGTCTGTCTCCAAACCTATTAAATGTCTGAACTACTTGTTGGTTCTTAAACTTTTGAAAGCAACTGAACTTCATATAGAAAAAAATGAATATATTAATTTTCCTCTTGTTTTGTTGTGACTGGGACGTGAATGTGGGAGGGCTGTGTCATGCCCTGGCTGCCATATGGCGCTTCTACACTGCATGGTACCGGCTTGGCTAGACTCCACTCTCCTTTTCTTGTTGTCCATTAGTTAAACCTGATACTGGGCACTATTTTTGGTATGAGGTGAGCTGAGCTGATACCAAAATTCTGCATGAAATACTCTTGCTGCCTCCTCCGAACTAAATTTGCTACATTGATGGGTCGGCATATCATTGCTGTCCAAAGAAAACCATGCATTTCCAATTTTTTATACATTTCTATATCATTTGAACACATCAGCTGCTCTTTATTTCCAGTGTCATGATGAATGGACCAATAGAAATGCTCCAAAACCACTTGAAATAAAACCTCTTTCCATTGACTTACATTGAAATCTAAACACATTTCTCTACTGACTGGAAGCAATAAGCGAGTGGAGTCTGCTTTACTATGCTTTGGAAAAGTGGCCATAGAGCAGCTGATGGTCAACTAGCAAGCCTTAAAGTATTACGTGTCAACAGTGGCTGTAGAACCACACGGCAAAAATGTACGTTAGCCAAGAAGTCCAGAGCCGAAGGCTGGTTATGTGACTCCTGGTTGCACCAGAAGTCCTTAATTAGCTAGTTAAACGGGTTTGATGTGGTTTTCTGCTCACTTTCTTTTATTTCCGACCTCATTGGGCAATTTTCTGCTATGAAATAACATGTTTTTGATTACTGACTTCACAGATTTCACTCTGTAGTTAATTAAGAAAGTCAAAGACAGAAGCTCGCTGATTGTGGGGGAAGCTGCTAATCAGCTTTCTCTGGGTGTGTGTTTGAGCTCCGATGACGTAATGCGTTTATTTTCAGGAACCTCTGAGAATACAGACTTCCGAGGTGTATTTCCCACCTGGGATAATTTAGCGAAGTGTGACTGCAGCCCTCTGAAAGCAGACAGGATAAACTCCATTTCCCCTCATACAGTTTTCACACAGGAATGTTTATTTTAAAGATGTTATGTTCTTGTTCTGTTTGCAGTTTCACTTTGTGCCCAGCCTCTTTTCACAAATCATATTGGTTTTTGTGGAGATATGTTTTTCATGTATTGAGGTTAGAAAGCTTATGAGGCTCCAACAGCATAGAACTGCTTTAAGTTAACTGGGTTTTGCATGAACTTGTTGCCACCAGCCTCTCAATTAGGGCCACCGTTTGCACTCCTGCCACTTTACACACAATGTAAACAACAGCTGGTGTTATATAAAAATGGGGATGTGATTTTGGGGCTGTGACCTGTTATAAAGATGATGTCTGTTTTGAGAATACAGTGACTTAATAGTTATGGTTCTGCATTGCAAAGCATTGCTTGCCGGCCACCTTACTAGAAGACCCTACCTCATATGTCTGATCAAAGCCACCTTACTAGAAGACCCTACCTCATATGTCTGATCACCAGCCACTTTACTAGGAGACTCTACCTCATATGTCTGCTCACCAGCCACCTTACTTGAAGCCCATACCTCATGTGTCTGCTCACCAGCTACCTTACTAGAAGACCCTACCTCATGCAGCTACTCACTAGTCTCCTTACTAGAAGCCCCTATATCATGTGTCTGCTCACCAGCTACCTTACTAGAAGACTATACCTCATTTGTCTGCTCACCAGCTACCTTACTAGAAGACCATACCTCATTTGTCTGCTCACCAGCCACCTTACTAGAAGACCATACCTCATTTGTCTGCTCACCAGCCACCTTACTAGAAGACCTTACCTCACGCAGACTCACAAGGTAGCGGCTTCTAATAAGGTGGGCAGTGAGCGGACACACGAGTTAGAAGCTTCTAGTAAGGTAGCCAGTGAGTGCACACATGAGGTAGGGGCTTCTAGTAAGGTGGCCCGTGAGCGGACACATGAGGTAGGGGCTTCTAGCAAATTTGCCGGCTTAGGACGCACAAGGTAGGGGCTTCTAGCAAGTGGTCGAGGAGGGGTGCACAAGGTAGGGGCTTCTAAGATATTGGCGGGTTAGGGTATGCACGAGGTAGGGGCTTCTAGTAAGGTGGCCAGTGAGCGGACACATGAGGTAGTGGCTTCTAGTAAGGTGGCCCGTGAGCAGACACATGAGTTAGGGGCTTCTAGCAAATTTGCCGGCTGGGGACGTGTGAGGTAGGGGCTTCTAGCAAGTTTGCCGGCTGGGGACGCCACAAGGTAGGGGCTTCTAGCAAGTTTGCCGGCTGGGGAAGCCATAAGGTAGGGGCTTCTAGCAAGTGGCCGAGGAGGGGCGCACAAGGTAGGGGCTTCCAGCAAAACATGAGGTAGGGAGGGGCTTTTAGTAAGATGGCCAGTAAGCAGATGTCCAAGACAGAGGCTTCTAGCAAAGTGAGTCTCTAGAGAAGGTGGTGGTAATGTGGATGTAGGGTGGGGCGGTTTAGATGTCAGGTGGGATGCTTTGGGTGGTCTGGGTGGCAGAGCGGTGTGCTGCTCGTGAGAGAGATGGTTTAAAGTTTAAAATCTAAGTATCATAATGATACACAGGTGCAGCGTTTACTGATGCATGGCTTCTTAAGGCAGACTGCAGTACAGCAGAGCGACTGTGAGCTGAGAGTCCTGTGTTGTTTGTTGTGATGAATATGGTACAACAAAATCAATGAGTGAAATAAAGAAGGTTAAGTGACCCAAAAACACTTCTACATGTTACACACACAAACTCACTCTCTCTCTCGCTCTCGCTCGCTCTCGCTCTCGTAGCACATTTGTTTCTCTGCGTATTGATTTTTTTATTGTAATGATCTCGGTTGTTCCTGGATTGTGTATACGCTCCATTAATGTTGAATCCCTCATTCATGGCGCGGCTGCCTCTTCCTCTCTCAGATCTCCAGACCTCTGGTACGCTCAGCAGGTGTGTAGGTGGGGTGAGCTTCGTTAGTGTGTATACGGTGCTATAGGTGAACGCTGTGAGAGCAGCGTATTAGCCGCTAATTTATCCGTGGGCATGTTTGGGAAGGATGTAGGAGAAGGCGAGAGGGGTTATTTGCGTGTCTCATTCACACGGATATATTTGCACATGGGTTTATTTTAATGATAAGCCAGCTGTCTGTTTTTTTTTTTTCTTCTCCAGCGTTTGCGATGAAAGTGAATGCAGCGTGTGTGTTAGAAGGCTAGTCTGCTAACTGCCGCTGCTGTTCTTCTTAGGTCTTAGAAAGTACATATATAAATTCAGTTAATATCCAGAATAATATCCACCGTGTATAGCACGGACAGCAGCTAGACGGACTGGAAGACTCAATAGGTCCTGGTAGGTGGTCACAGGTATCTGGAGGTATCATGCTGACTGCAGTGCATCCCACAGCTGCTGGAGAGAGCTCCATAGAGCCAACACCACCATCCAGGTGGTCCCACAGATGCTCAATTGGGTTCAATTCTGGGGAATTAGTGGTCCAGGGTAGTACTTGGAAGTCTTGGTTAGCTCTTCCAACCAATGTGGGACATTACTACTCATGTGACATGTCTCATTGTCTTGCTGGAAGATCCCAGAGAAGACCATCAGCATGTATGGTGTACATGATCTGCAAGGATGGATTCAGACCCAGATTCTCGGTTGAGAAGGTCTTCCACATGGATGAGTGGATCCAGAAATTTCCCAGACCATAACGCTGACACCTACACATCACTGCCGTTCAAAGTAGAGTTAAGTGGTCATAATAATGTGACTCGACTATAAAATCATTATGCCATAGTTGCAGTATAGTCACACCCAGTTGCAGCAACTTGCAGATAGGTCCCCTCTCAACCATACCAGGGAAGGGGGAAGACTAGCATTATGCTGAGAGGTGGATGGAGAGGACCATCGTCCCCTACCAGAGAGAGTAAAGCCAGTAGACCTTTCTCACGGTCACTCCATCGCCCCCTTCTGGCTGTGAACTGTAACATTACCGAACTTGCACAGCTTCAGCTCAGCCAACAGCAGTACAGTTAGCACATCTGGACGTCCCTCCCACACGGACCAGAGGCTAGTTTGACCTTTGTGTGACCCTGCTCGTCTGCCGCAGAGCTGTTTAGTGCTGTGGTACACTAGGGCAGATGTCTTTGCCGCGCATCGTGTTGGAAATGCTGCATTAATGAAGTGCATGTGTGAACGAGACTGTGAGTCTGTTCCACAGAAGTCTGAGGAATCCACCTGTGACGAGAAGATGATGAGTGGATCTTTATGATCAACACATCACATCCCTGAGTAGACAGACCAGAGAAACCAGCACTTTCTTGTCCAGCAGGTTTAATTCTGCCCATGTAAACATTAGTAGTGTTAGTGAGCGCTCTCAACACCACAGCTAACACAAAGACACTGTGTTTCTACAAGACAGGAACTACTCAGCAAACCACCAGGGTCTGTTTCTTAAGCAAGTCCTACTGATAACAGTTTCCAGGGTTGGACGTACGCCAGTGAATTAATGTTTATCTTCAGTCTGAGCATTTTTAATCACAAGTATGAGTCAACCTGCATACTATGACATTCAGTGCTCCTTATATAGACACACACTAGATTTTGAGAGCAAACAATACAACACAATACAAACTATATAATACAATACAAACTATACAACACAATACAAACTATATAATACAATACAAACAATATAACACAATACAAACAATATAACACAATACAAACAATACAACACAATACAAACTATATAACACAATACAAACTATACAACACAATACAAACTATATAATACAATACAAACTATATAACACAATACAAACTATATAATACAATATAAACTATATAATACAATACAAACTATACAACACAATACAAACTATACAACACAATACAAACTATATAATACAATACAAACTATATAATACAATACAAACTATACAACACAATACAAACTATACAACACAATACAAACTATATAATACAATACAAACTATAGAATACAATACAAACTATGGAATACAATACAAACTATAATACAATACAAACTATACAACACAATACAAACTATATAATACAATACAAACTATACAACACAATACAAACTATATAATACAATACAAACTATAGAATACAATACAAACTATACAACCCAATACAAACTATATAACACAATACAAACTATAGAATACAATACAAACTATAATACAATACAAACTATACAACACAATACAAACTATATAATACAATACAAACTATACAACACAATACAAACTATATAATACAATACAAACTATATAATACAATACAAACTATACAACACATTACAAACTATATAATACAATACAAACTATATAACACAATACAAACTATAGAATACAATACAAACTATACAACACAATACAAACTATATAATACAATACAAACTATATAACACAATACAAACTATAGAATACAATACAAACTATATAACACAATACAAACTATAGAATACAATACAAACTATATAACACAATACAAACTATTTAATACAATACAAACTATGTAATACAATACAAACTATATAACACAATACAAACTATATAATACAATACAAACTATATAATACAATACAAACAATATAACACAATACAAATTATAGGACACAATACAAACAATAGGACACAATACAAACAATATAACACAATACAAACAATACAACACAATGCAAACTATACAACACAATACAAACTATACAACACAATACAAACAATATAACACAATACAAACTATAGAATACAATACAAACAATATAACACAATACAAACTATATAACACAATACAAATTATAGGACACAATACAAACAATATAACACAATACACACAATATAACACAATACAAACTATATAACACAATACAAACAATATAACACAATACAAACTATACAACACAATACAAACAATACAATACAAACAATACAACACAATACAAACAATACAACACAATACAAACTATATAATACAATACAAACAATATAACACAATACAAACTATATAATACAAAACAAACTATATAATACAATACAAACTATATAACACAATACAAACTATATAATACAATACAAACAATATAACACAATACAAACTATATAATACAATACAAACTATATAACACAATACAAACTATACAACACAATACAAACAATACAATACAAACAATACAACACAATACAAACAATACAACACAATACAAACTATATAATACAATACAAACAATATAACACAATACAAACTATATAACACAATACAAACTATATAACACAATACAAACTATACAACACAATACAAACAATACAATACAAACAATACAACACAATACAAACAATACAACACAATACAAACTATATAATACAATACAAACAATATAACACAATACAAACTATACAACACAATACAAACAATACAATACAAACAATACAACACAATACAAACAATACAACACAATACAAACTATATAACACAATACAAACTATATAATACAATACAAACTATATAACACAATACAAACTATATAACACAATACAAACTATACAACACAATACAAACAATACAATACAAACAATACAACACAATACAAACAATACAACACAATACAAACTATATAATACAATACAAACAATATAACACAATACAAACTATATAACACAATACAAACAATACAACACAATACAAACAATATAACACACTAAACTCAGTAAGAACTTCCACCAATCAGCCAGAACATTAAACCACCTCCCTGTATCTCCACTCACTGTCCACTGTATCAGCTCCACTGACCATACAGGAGCTCCACTCACTGTCCACTGTATCAGCTCCACTGACCATACAGGAGCTCCACTTACAGACTGTAGTTCATCTGATTCTCTGTATACTTTATTACTCTGTTCTTTAATGATCAGGACCCCCACAGGACCACCACAGAGCAGCTACTATTAGGGAGGTGGATCATTCTCAGCAGTGCAGTGACACCAATATGGTAGTGGTGATGTGTTAGTGTGTGTTGTGCTGGTGTAAGTGGATCAGACTGCTGGACTGCTGGACTAAAAATCGTCCACCAACCAAAACTCTCCAGACAGCAGTGTCCTGTGGGCGGCGTCCTGTGTCCACTGATGAAGGACTAGAGGAACACAAACTGTGCAGCAGCAGATGAGCTACTGTCTCTGACTTTACATCTACAAGGTGGACCAGCAAGTAGTAGGAGTGTCTAATAGGGTGGACAGTGAGTGGACACAGTGTTTAAACACTCCAGCAGCACTGCTGCATCTGATCCACTCACACCAGCACAACATACACTAACACACCACCACCACTCTTCCCTATGCGGTGGTCCTGTGGGGGTCCTGATCATTAAAGAACAGAGTAATAAAGTATACAGAGAATCAGATGAACTACAGTCTGTAAGTGGAGCTCCTGTATGGTAAGTGGAGCTGGTACAGTGGACAGTGAGTGGAGATACAGGGAGGGGGATCTAATGTTATGACAGGTACAGAATGACTCTTGACCTGTACTGTAAGGTAGAGAGGGGCGGGACCGCTCCTGGAACTATATCACATTCAGTCGAAATGTGCCTCCAACTCACGTGGACTTAGTTGACCTTGAATTTTAATCCGTAATGGAAAGCGTCGTATTAAATTAGAGAAGTGAAGCAAAACAGAAGCACAGTGGTCCCAGTCTTCGGGACCCCTCGGTGGGCTGTGTGGCAGCTCAGGCATATTCATTGCATTTCTAGCTGTGAGATATTTATTATGTGGGGAAATCATCTGAACAGCTTTCGGTGACTATAAACAGGGGCTTTTTTTTTTCCCCCGAACAAATTGCACACCTGCAATTCCTTTGTATCCCAATCACAATATCTGGCGCTCCCAGACCCAGTGGTCGTCCGTTCTTAAGCATTATTCATCGGAGCAGATGTGTTCTTTTCCAATATCAGCGTAATCTTTTACGCATTTACCGCGCGCCTCATTTTTATGTATGAGTGAGGCACATTTATTTCGGTCTCGCTTCCGAATGGATGGTGTGTGGAAGTGGAGACGAGTGGGAGGGTGTGGGGATGGGGGGATGGGGAGGAGGGGGTTGGGTATAGGAGAAAGGAGAAACAGAAAGAGGGAGAGTTGGAGAAGGTTGGTTATTTTAGCTGGCTGCTGAGTTTAAATTCAGGAATCAGTATGAGATAAAAGAGCTTTATAGTTATATTTATAGTTATTGTTAGAGATGGAAGGATTGATCGGCTATGTATCGGTATCGGCCGATTTCTTCTCAAAATATTGGATCGATGGCGTTAAAAGAAACGAGCACAATTTCTGTATTTCCAGCTAGCGTTTCATCCAGGAAGAGGAGCCCTCCCCCCTCCCGTAAAACCCCCTCTGGTCACCTGCAATTCCTCTTTGAACCACTAGGTGGAAATACACACCCTTTCAGTTTCGACAGACTGTCTGAAGCGTGGGCCTCGCTAGAACAGGTTACGGTATTCATTAAATACAGTGAGTATCAGCAAACAGCAGAGCTAGCACAAAACAAACAACCCAGAATCCAGAGCAGACCAGATCTGACCGGTACGAACAGAACAGCAGCAACAACAGCCAGAGAGCTAAAGAACCACAGCCAGAGTGACTGAGTTTATGGTTCTAGATAACCATGTTTCATGACTTGCTTGCACTAATAACTGCATGTAGTCTGTCGTGGCATATAACCCCGCCCTCTATCGGTATCGGTTATCGGCCGATTGTGTAGTTAGTGTAAGTACAAGATAGGTGTTTCTAATAAAGTGGCCAGTTAGAAGTACAAGGTAGGTGTTTCTAATAAAGTGGCCAGTTAGAAGTACAAGGTAGGTGTTTCTAATAAAGTGGCCAGTTAGAAGTACAAGGTAGGTGTTTCTAATAAAGTGGCCAGTTAGAAGTACAAGGTAGGTGTTTCTAATAAAGTGGCCAGTTAGAAGTACAAGGTAGGTGTTTCTAATAAAGTGGCCAGTTAGAAGTACAAGGTAGGTGTTTCTAATAAAGTGGCCAATTAGTAAAAGTACAAGGTAGGTGTTTCTAATAAAGTGGTCAGTTAGTAGAAGTACAAGGTAGACGTTTCTAATAAAGTGGCCAGAGAGAGGAAGCACAAGGTAGGGGTTTCTAATAAAGTGGTCAGTTAGTAGAAGTACAAGGTAGGTGTTTCTAATAATGTGGCCAGAGAGAGGAAGTACAAGGTAGGTGTTTCTAATAAAGTGGCCAGTGTGTGGACGTACAAAGTGTTTATAATAAAGTGACCAGTAGACTGTAGGTGTTTCTAATAAAGTGGCCAGATAGTATAAGTACAAGGTGGCTGTTTCTAATAAAGTGGCCAGTGAGTGGAAGTACAAGGTGGATGTTTCCAATAAAGTGGCCAGTGAGTGAAAGTACAAGGTAGAAGTTTGTAATAAAACTTCTATTAAAGTGGCCAGTTAGTAGAAGTATGAAGTAGGTGTTTTTAATAAAGTGGCCAGTTAGTAGAAGTATGAGGTAGGTGTTTCTAGTAAAGTGGCCAGTTAGTAGAAGTATGAGGTAGGTGTTTCTAGTATAATGGCCAGTGAGTGAAAGTACATGGCCAGTGTTTGTAATGAAAGGAGGCTCTACGTCTGCAGTTGTATCTTCTGCAGGGCGGGCTGTGTGCGGGGACAAAGGAATCTGTTTCGTAAGACGTTGATTGATTGGCTTATTGATTGGTTGATTGATTGATATGTTGATTGAACTGCGAGCGGTGACACTCTTGTGTCCCTGTAACAGCGTTCAGCTGCAGAAGCCTCCCATTACAGACACTGAGAGAATCTATTATCAATCAAAGTCACCTTGGACACACGCTCAGTTGATATGATACCTCTGGATCAGGCTTCAAGGGAAACGAGAGAGAGAAAGAGAGAGAGAGAGAGAGACGGGGGTGGGGGTGGGGGTGGGGGGGGTTGGTCGTTATTGTATCTCCTCTGAGAGGATGTCACCTGTTTTTTCCTGCATGTCAGGCTATTGATTACTCTGCGTCAGACGTGGACCAAATGCAGCGACAGAGTTGTAGACATAGCGTTGCACATCTCTCTCTCTCTCTCTCTCTCACTCTCTCTCTCACTCTCTCTCTTTCTCTCTCTCTCTCTCTCTCTCTCTCACTCACTCTCTCTCTCACTCTCTCTCTCACTCTCTCTCTCTCTCTCTCTCTCGGGGCGTAATAGCTATATTGCCCTGTCTGTATCAAATACAAGGCACCATCAGGATCCATAGAAAAAGTTTCTTTCCATCCAACCCCAAACACTCTTCTCTCTCTCTCTTTCTCTCCTTCTCTCTCTGCTCTCTCTCTCTCTGTTCTCTCTCTCTCTCTCTTTCTCTCCTTCTCTCTGTTCTTTTCTCTCTCTTTTCTTCTCTTTTTGCAATGTCTCTCACTCTCTCTCTCTCTCCCTCTCTCTCCCTTTCTCTCTCTCTCTCTTGAACACTCTTTTTCTCTTGCATGCTCTGTCTCTCACACTCACATGCACTCTCTCTTTCTTTCTCTTTCTCTCTCTCGCACATTCTCATGTGCACCCTCTCTCTCTTTCTCTCACACACTCTACCTTCCCTTCTCTCTCTCTCTCCCTCTCTTGCGCAGTGTCTCTCCCTCTCTCCCTCTCTCTCTCTCCCTCTCTTGCGCAATGTCTCTCCCTCTCTCTCTCTCTCTCTCCCTCTCTTGCGCAATGTCTCTCCCTCTCTCTCTCTCTCTCTCTCTCTCTCGCTCTCTCTCTCTCTCCATTCTCAGAAAGCAGAGTAAACTACTGAAGGTGAACGGGTCCAGCTGAGGACGTCCCTTCTAAACAAAAGACAAATAAAAATCTGTCTTTATTTCCGTCTGTCAATCTTAAATTAGCCCTCAGGCACTTTCTAATTTCATTCAGTCATTAAGGGGGTCCCACTGGGGTCCATCAGCCGTTCCCGGGGGTCTGAGATGGTGCGTGTGTGGAGCTCAGGTACTGACCTGGGGCTCTTTAGGGACAGGGCTAATGACGGCAGTGTGTTATTAGGACCCGGAGTTCCTGTAATGTTTCTAATGGATAATTAGATCCAGCAGATGTGGAGCGCCGGCTCGGCTCTGTTTGTTTACTCGGGTCGTGTAAACTTATCAGAACTCTGAGGCCATTACAGAACATGAGGTCATTTACAAGTGATCCATCATCTTATATCACATGTAATTAGAGCTACAGCAGGAGACCTAAACAAGAAACAGAGGCTCTCTCTCTTCCTCTATCCCTCTCTCTTTCTCTTTCTTTCACACTGTATCATTCTCCTTCTATTCATTAACATGATCACTACCAGCCAAACCCTTTAGATACACTACCAGCCAAATCCTTTAGATACACTACCAGTCAAACATTTTAGATACACTACCAGTCAAACGTTTTAGATACACTACCAGTCAAACATTTTAGATACACTACCAGCCAAACGTTTTAGTACACTACCAGCCAAACGTTTTAGATACACTACCAGCCAAACGTTTTAGTACACTACCAGACAAACATTTTAGATACACTACCAGACAAACGTTTTAGATACACTACCAGCCAAACGTTTTAGATAAACTACCAGTCAAACGTTTTAGATACACTACCAGCCAAACGTTTTAGATACACTACCAGACAAACATTTTAGATACACTACCAGTCAAACGTTTTAGATACACTACCAGCCAAACGTTTTAGATACACTACCAGTCAAACGTTTTAGATACACTACCAGCCAAACGTTTAAGATACACTACCAGCCAAACGTTTTAGATACACTACCAGCCAAACGTTTTAGATACACTACCAGTCAAACGTTTTAGATACACTACCAGACAAACGTTTAAGATACACTACCAGTCAAACGTTTTAGTACACTACCAGTCAAACGTTTTAGATCACTACCAGCTAAACGTTTTAGATACACTACCAGCCAAACGTTTTAGTACACTACCAGCCAAACGTTTTAGATACACTACCAGCCAAACGTTTTAGATACACTACCAGCCAAACGTTTTAGATACACTACCAGACAAACGTTTTAGATACACTACCAGACAAACGTTTTAGATACACTACCAGACAAACGTTTTAGATACACTACCAGACAAACGTTTTAGTACACTACAAACCAAACGTTTTAGTACACTACCAGCCAAACGTTTTAGATACACTACCAGTCAAACGTTTTAGTACACTACCAGCCAAACGTTTTAGTACACTACCAGCCAAACGTTTTAGATACACTACCAGCCAAACGTTTTAGATACACTACCAGACAAACATTTTAGATACACTACCAGTCAAACATTTTAGATACACTACCAGTCAAACGTTTTAGATACACTACCAGTCAAACGTTTTAGATACACTACCAGCCAAACGTTTTAGATACACTACCAGCCAAACGTTTTAGTACACTACCAGCCAAACGTTTTAGACACATTACCAGCCAAACGTTTTAGATCACTACCAGTCAAACGTTTTAGTACACTACCAGACAAACGTTTTAGTACACTACCAGACAAACGTTTTAGATACACTACCAGACAAACGTTTTAGATACACTACCAGACAAACGTTTTAGTACACTACCAGCCAAACGTTTTAGACACATTACCAGCCAAACGTTTTAGTACACTACCAGTCAAACGTTTTAGATACACTACCAGTCAAACGTTTTAGATACACTACCAGTCAAACTGTTTTAGTAGAATTGTTTATGGGGATACTTGTGGTGTAGTAGTGCAGTGCCTACAGTCTGCAAGAGCTGTATGGCTGATGACCTGTCTGTTGTTCTGGCTGTTCAGCTGTGGATCTGTTTTATTCTGCACTAATGCTGCACTGGGGTCAGAAGTGCCCCCTAGCAGATTGCTGGGAAATGGTGATTCAGCGGTGAGGCTGGAGGCGGGACATGGTAGAGGGTTGGGGCAGTCGTCGCGGAGCATTGTGGGTAGCGGTGTGGCAGTGATGGGAGAGGATTAGAACGTATAAATAGTTGGACTGGATATATACAACAGTATGAATATTTCTATCAGTCCAGCCATCATTAAATGTTTTCACAATCAGAGTGACAGGTGAGCAGTGAGCCGCTGCAGAGGTGTATATTTAAAAACGTTCCTTTCTTTCTTCCTCTTCTCGCGTCCGTCCCCTCCTATCTGTGTTTCTATTCCCGTCCTGAATGACTGATGTCCATTAAGGCTCAAATGAACAACCTGTGATTTGCCTACAGCTCTTAAAAAGGTTTCAAATTGATTTAATTACACACCTGTCCACCTCCCCCTCTGAACCCCCCCAGCCCCCCAACCAAATCCCACCCGCTAACAGGCACCTCTCACTTCTTTAGTGTCGGCGTCTGACATCTTAAAGAACACGTCCGCGTTCAGCGGCCTGTCGTCCGGATTAGAGCAATAATAAATCTCTAAAAATAGAGAGAGAGAGAGAGAGAGAGAGAGAGACAGAGAGAGAGACAGAGAGAGAGAGAGAGAGAGAGAGAGAGACTGTGTGATTGTGGCAGCGAGTGGGGAGATCCATAATTAATGTGGTCATATTTAGCGGCCAGAGGGAAATATGATGTGTTCTCTCTCTCTCTCACTCTCTCTCTCTCTCTCTCTCTCTCTCTCGGAACTTCATCACTAAGTAATGCTATAATCCCGGAGAGAATGATGGAAGGTGTGCATAGCCAAAGCATTACAGTGATCCCGTTACGAGGGTGACAGCTGTCTGTACTAATTAACAAGGAAAAAAAAGAAAGGAGGCTTTCCCCGGATGAAGAGAGACAGCAGAGAGAGGAGGGGTGGATATGGGGGGGGGGTTTGTGGGGATGAAAAGTGAAAAGAGAAAACAAACGCAAGCAAATAAATAAATAAATAAATAAATAAATAAACATAAACAGGATGCAGTGATTGCCAGATTGCATAGATTCATATTTTAGAACATAGAGAGATGGATGAGCGAGTGAGGGAAGAAAGAAGAAGAGAAAGAAGAGCGCCAGAGACATAAAAGAATAACAGAACAGGTAGAAAGAGAGAGCTGGAAGAACAAAGTAAAGAAGTGACAGAAAGAAAGAGGAGCCAGGGATGAAAGAAGAGAGAGAAAGAGGGGAAAAAGAGGTGAAGCAGGGGAGAGCTCGAGAGAGAGAGAGATCAGAGAAAAAAGTGAGAATGAGAAAAAAAGACATGATGGCGAGAGAAAGGAGAGAGAGAGAGAGAGAGAGAGAGATAAGGATAGAGAGAGAGACAGAAGCCCAGTTCCAAAAATGTTGACGCTGTGTACATGTAAATATAAACAGGCAATTTCTTATGTAAATAGAATATAAATACATTAAACAATTAATAAATATAAACAGAATATAAATAAATAAATACATAAATAAATATAAACTGAATATAAATAAATAAATATAAACAGAATGCAGTGATTGCCAAATCGCATAGATTCATATTTTATAAATATACTCTAACAGAGAGAAAAGAAGTCCTGTTTCTAAACGCTGTAAGTAAATCAAAATATAAGTAAATATAAATAAATAAATAAATAAATAAATAAATAAATAAATATAAACAGGACGCAGTGATTGCCAAATTGCATTAGATTCATGTTTTAGAACATAGAGATGGATGAGTAAATCAAGTGAGGGAAGAAAGGAGAGAAAGAGCACCAGAGACATAAAAGAATGACAGAACAGGTAGAAAGAGAGAGCTGAAAGAACAAAGTAAAGCAGTGACCGAAAGAAAGAGGAGCAAGTAAAGGATAGAAGAAGAGAGAGAAAAAAAGAAATACGTGGTGGTGAGAGAGAAGGAGGTAGATGAGTGAATGAATGTAGTAAAGAATATAAAAGAGATGAGAGATGGAGGCATACAAGAAGAAAACATGAGGAATAGATAGAAAAAGGAGAGGTGGATGAGTGAATCAACTGATGAGGGAAGGATATAAAGACAGAAGAGGAAGGTAGTGAGGAAGTAGCAGAGAGAGAGAGTAATGCAGAAAAGAGAGATGGAGAGAATAGAGAGAGAGAGAACAGAGAGAGAGTAATGCAGAAAAGAGATGGAGAGAACAGAGAGAGAGTAATGCAGAAAAGAGAGATGGAGAGAACAGAGAGAGAGTAATGCAGAAAAGAGAGATGGAGAGAACAGAGAGAGAGTAATGTAGAAAAGAGAGATGGAGAGAACAGAGAGAGAGAGTAATGCAGAAAAGAGATGGAGAGAACAGAGAGAGAGTAATGCAGAAAAGAGAGATGGAGAGAACAGAGAGAGAGAGAGTAATGCAGAAAAGAGAGATGGAGAGAACAGAGAGAGAGAGAGTAATGCAAAAAAAGAGAGATGGAGTGAACGGAGAGAGAGAGAGAGAGAGAGAGAGAGTAATGCAGAAAAGAGAGATGGAGTGAACAGAGAGAGAGAGTAATGCAGAAAAGAGATGGAGAGAACAGAGAGAGAGAGTAATGCAGAAAAGAGATGGAGAGAACAGAGAGAGAGAGTAATGCAGAAAAGAGAGATGGAGTGAACAGAGAGAGAGAGAAAGAGAGAGAGAGGGAGAGTAATGCAGAAAAAAGAGATGGAGAGAACAGAGAGAGTAATGCAGAAAAAAGAGATGGAGTGAACAGAGAGAGAGAGTAATGCAGAAAAGAGATGGAGAGAACAGAGAGAGAGTAATGTAGAAAAGAGAGATGGAGAGAACAGAGAGAGAGTAATGTAGAAAAGAGAGATGGAGAGAACAGAGAGAGAGTAATGTAGAAAAGAGAGATGGAGAGAACAGAGAGAGAGTAATGTAGAAAAGAGAGAGGGAGAGAACAGAGAGAGAGAGAGAGAGAGAGAGGAGGAGGAGGAGAGAGAATGAAGGAGGGAATTCTCTCAGCTCTTGTTTTAAACTGGTGTGTTTGTAGTCCTGCTGTTTGAGTCTCAGCCTGAAGCGATAGAGCAGAAGAAAGGAAAATAAACGTGTGGTAATTGATTTCCTTTCAGTGGTGACAATAACCGCATCTGAATTACAGCACAGAGTTCGGAGTAACGGACGGATACAGTCGGAGAAGGGAATATCCGTCTTTCCCACAGACACACGTGCAAACACCTCTGACTGTCCTGCCTCCCGACTTATGATTGATCAAGACTGATTACTTACTTCATTCCTTATTTCAGGAATTATGTGTAAATATTTGGAATAATACGGAACATAGAGTTAGGAATATGACATACTAATGGTATGGGAATGGTATGGAATAGCATTGATTACTAAAGAATAATGTGGAAAACTATGGAATCCATCCAGAATTCTATTCCTTAACCCTCTGATGCACAAGCTAAGCACCCCTTCTAATGCAAAATGTGGGTCAAACTTAATTTCCTATGTTACAGTATGTATACCTGAGCATCTCTTTGGTAAATCTATTGAAATAATTATATATAGACCTGCTTTTTTGTCTGAATCCAGACTCAGACATGGAATACTGAGGAATATTGTGAGAACATATGGAGTACTTTGAAGTATTTTGAAATAACATGAAATTTTGGGGAATAATGTGGAGTACTGTAAAATAATGTAATGTAGAATTACGTTAAATACAACAGGAACAATGTTGTAATAATGTGGAATAATTTGGAATACTGAGGAATAATGTGGAATACTGAAGAATAATGTGTAAAATTGTGGATTACTGTAAAATAACATGGAATACTGAGGAATAATGTGCAGTACTATAAAATAACATGGAATACTGAGGAAAAATGTGGAGTACTATAAAAAACATGGAATAATATGGAGTACTGTAAAATAACATGGAATACTGAGGAATAATGTGGACTTCTGTAAAATAACATGGAATACTAAGGAAAAATGTGGACTACTGTAAAATAACATGGAATACTGAGGAAAAATGTGGAGTACTATAAAAAAACATGGAATAATATGGAGTACTGTAAAATAACATGAAATACTGAGGAACAATGTGGAGTACTATAAAAAAACATGGAATAATATGGACTACTGTAAAATAACATGAAATACTGAGGAACATTGTGGAGTACTATAAAATAACATGGAATACTGAGGAATAATGTGGACTACTGTAAAATAACATGGAATACTGAGGAAAAATGTGGAGTACTATAAAAAACATGGAATAATATGGACTACTGTAAAATAACATGAAATACTGAGGAACAATGTGGAGTACTGTAAAATAACATGGAATACTGAGGAATAATGTGGACTACTGTAAAATAACATGGAATACTGAGGAAAAATGTGGAGTACTATAAAATAACATGGAATACTGAGGAATAATGTGGAGTACTGTAAAATAACATGGAATACTGAGGAATAATATGGAGTACTGTAAAATAACATGGAATACTGAGGAACAATGTGGAGTACTATAAAATAACTTGGAATACTGAGAAAAAATGTGGAGTACTATAAAATAACATGGAATACTGAGGAATAATGTGGACTACTGTAAAATAACATGGAATACTGAGGAACAATGTGGACTACTGTAAAATAACATGGAATACTGAGGAATAATATGGAGTACTGTAAAATAACATGGAATACTGAGGAACAATGTGGAGTACTGTAAAATAACATGGAATACTGAGGAATAATGTGGACTACTGTAAAATAACATGGAATACTGAGGAATAATGTGGACTACTGTAAAATAACATGGAATACTGAGGAACAATGTGGACTACTGTAAAATAACATGGAATACTGAGGAATAATATGGAGTACTGTAAAATAACATGGAATACTGAGGAACAATGTGGAGTACTGTAAAATAACATGGAATACTGAGAAATAATGTGGAATACTGTAAAATAACATGGAATACTGAGAAATAATGTGGAATACTGTAAAATAACATGGAATACTGAGAAATAATGTGGACTACTGTAAAATAACATGGAATACTGAGGAACAATGTGGAGTACTATAAAATAACATGGAATACAGAGGAATAATGTGGAGTACTATAAAATAACATGGAATACTGAGGAACAATGTAGACTACTGTAAAATAACATGGAATACTGAGGAACAATGTGGACTACTGTAAAATAACATGGAATACTGAGGAACAATGTGGACTACTGTAAAATAACATGGAATACTGAGGAACAATGTGGACTACTGTTAAATAACATGGAATACTGAGGAATAATATGGAGTACTATAAAATAACATGGAATACTGAGGAATATTGTGGAGTACTATACAATAACATAACATAATGTAAAATAACGTTGGATACAACAGGACCAATGTTGTAAAAATGTGGAATATCGTGGAATACTGAGGAATAATGTGGAAAAATGTGGAGTACTGTACACACTGGCGGAGCTCACCTACTGATTTCTGTACTGTGTAGTATAGAAGTGTGTGACGCACCCGCAGCATTGTTTCACTGAAGAGTGGGCCTGAGGATGCGATGCGTCTGGGCGTTTAAGGGGTTAAAGGAAAACTCTGGAGTGTTGGATTGTTTTCCTTTAGGAGGGAGCAGAGGGCAAATACAGGCATGTAAATAAACGTGTGATCACGCGCCCACAGGCCTTCCTGCAGAGCTGCGACGCGTGTGCTGCTTTGGGTTCAGGGCCACTCGTTTCATTAGGAATTACTCATCTGACATTTAGACGCTGTTAAACACAAACACACACTCAAATAGTGAGACCGCCCGTAGAGACCACTCTTCAGCTGAGTTACTGTCAAAACCTGTTTCTTCCTGGTCTTTATCTCCTCCTTTCTTCTCAGTGAGGAGCTTCCTGACAGCCAAACATCCTTTCATAGCGCAGAGCTGTCGTCTCACAGTGACTAAGTGCTGTAAGTGCTGTTTATTGTCTGATGGGGACCGTTCTGGTGGTCTACCAGGTGTTGCAAGGGCTTGAATTTTTTTGACCCCCAATTTATTTTATGTTCCATCTATTCTGATGTATGACATTTCTCCTTCTTTCTGGAAGAAGATGTTTTCAAATGCTTGACTGTGAATTGAGCTCCACAGCTCAGAAGCAGATGAACTGAAACAGACTGTTCACGTGTGGGTATTGTATGGAAGGTGTTTGCAGAAGGTCCGTATCTGCAGATCTGAGTTCACATGTAGGAACATAAATAGTAAATATCTGCCATCAACTCTGACCATTACAGTCATCAACTCTGACCATTACAGTCATCAACTCTGACCATTACAATCATCAATTCTGACCATTACAGTCATCAACTCTGATCATTACAGTCATCAACTCTGACCATTACAGTCATCAACTCTGACCATTACAGTCATCAACTCTATTACAGTCATCAACTCTGATCATTAGTCATCAACTCTGACTATTACAGTCATCAACTCTGACCATTACAGTCATCAACTCTGACCATTACAGTCATCAACTCTGATCATTACAGTGTTCAACTCTGATCATTACAGTCATCAACTCTGACTATTACAGTCATCAACTCTGATCATTACAGTCATCAACTCTGACCATTACAGTCATCAACTCTGACTATTACAGTGTTCAACTCTGATCATTAGTCATCAACTCTGACTATTACAGTCATCAACTCTGACCATTACAGTCATCAACTCTGATCATTACAGTCATCAACTCTGATCATTAGTCATCAACTCTGACTATTACAGTCATCAACTCTGATCATTACAGTCATCAACTCTGACCATTACAGTCATCAACTCTGACTATTACAGTGTTCAACTCTGATAATTAGTCATCAACTCTGACTATTACAGTCATCAACTCTGACCATTACAGTCATCAACTCTGACCATTACAGTCATCAACTCTGACCATTACAGTCATCAACTCTGATCATTACAGTGTTCAACTCTGACCATTACAATCATCAATTCTGACCATTACAGTCATCAACTCTGACCATTATAATCATCAATTCTGACCATTACAGTCATCAACTCTGATCATTAGTCATCAACTCTGATCATTACAGTCAATAACTCTGACTATTACAGTCATCAACTCTGATCATTACTGTGTTCAACTCTGACCATTACAATCATCAACTCTGACTATTACAGTCGTCAACTCTGATCATTACAGTGTTCAACTCTGACCATTACAGTTATCAACTCTGATCATTACAGTCATCAACTCTGACCATTACAGTGTTCAACTCTGACCATTACAGTCATCAACTCTGACCATTACAGTTATCAACTCTGATCATTACAGTCATCAACTCTGATCATTACAGTCAATAACTCTGACTATTACAGTCATCAACTCTGATCATTAGTCATCAACTCTGATCATTACAGTCAATAACTCTGACTATTACAGCCATCAACTCTGATCATTACTGTGTTCAACTCTGACCATCACAATCATCAACTCTGACTATTACAGTCATCAACTCTGATCATTACAGTCAATAACTCTGACTATTACAGTCATCAACTCTGACCATTACAGCCATCAACTCTGATCATTACAGTCACTAACTCTGACCATTACAGTCACTAACTCTGACCATTACAGCCATCAACTCTGATCATTACAGTCATCAACTCTAATCATTACAGCGATCAACTCTGACTATTACAGTGATCAACTCTGACCATTACAATCATCAACTCTGATCATTACAGCGATCAACTCTGACTATTACAGTCATCAACTCTGACCATTACAGTCATCAACTCTGATCATTACAGTCATCAATTCTGACCATTACAGTTATCAACTCTGACCATTACAGTCATCAACTCTGATCATTACAGTCATCAACTCTGACCATTACAGTCATCAACTCTGACTATTACAGTCATCAATTCTGACCATTACAGTCATCAACTCTGACCATTACAGTCATCAACTCTGACCATTACAGTCATCAACTCTGACCATTACAGTCATCAACTCTGACCATTACAGCGATCAACTCTGATATATCAGGTCAGGTAGTGTATGTATGTATGTATGTATATACTGGATTATCTGTACTGTTTGGGTTGTTCTCTTAGGAATTCCAGTAAGAGACCATTACAGTGATCAACTCATAATATTTACTTTCTATCAAAAGACAGATGTACTATAGAACATTACACACTGCATTTCAAATAAACTGCAGACACACATCTATATGTCTATATATGTATGTATAGGATGTTATTGGACTAATTGGTTGTTAGGACACTCTTGCTCTTGCTACTGAAAGTATGGATTTATCAGAAGCGTGAGCTGCAGCTACCTAAAGTTCTAAAGATGTGGGAGTGTTTTACACAGAAACACAACAGTGTGGTGCTCTGTCAGCTCTGCACAATGGAGATGATCACAACAGTACAACTGCTATACACGAGACCTTGAAGATCAAACATCCCGTAGAGCTTCATCAACACAGCAGCAGGACAGCACCTGTTTACCTGTTTATCTGATCTTATAGATTATTTTAAGATTATTAACACGTGTAACATGTTTCTTTCAGTAGTAGTCAGTATTAAAGTCTCATTGTTAACTGTTTCTTAATCATCCAGTGTAGAACCTAAGACTGTTCTAGATACCACAGGAGCTTTAAAACACATGTAACTGCCGCTATGCCTACACTCTGCGTTGTGTGCTTCAACCAAACATGAAATGGCTGGAACTGTAACTTTTGTTACTGGTATGTTAACTGTACACCACCTTTTGTTACTGGTATGTTAACTGTACACCACCTTTTGTTACTGGTATGTTACCCTATGTTACCTATTATTCCTAGTATGTTACCTATATGCCTCAGTTTGTAACATGAAATGGCTGGAACTGTAATTCAGCCACTTGTTTGGTTTGGGGCGGCACTAATCTCATCCTCACTGGCTATTTGTGTTGTCTCTCAAAACACGGACGAAACTTCTATCAACTTTCTATCGACTACGTCTTATAGTTCTATCAAGGAAACGTTGTTTCACGATAATTATCGTTATCGTTTTATCGCCCAGCCCTACTATGAGAAGGAATGAAAGTGTAGAACTGTGGATCATCAGTATGAAAATGCCATGTTTCCTGATTACAAGTTCTTCAAGTAACATACAAAAGGAAAGGCGCTAAAACTGAACCCTGAGGAACACCACGAGAAATGTTCATCTAATGATCTCCTCAGAAATGTCTCCAGAAAACTTGTCTTCATTGAATGTATGGGCTGGATTAAATGAAGGGTGGTGTCTTCAGCAGTGGGGGGATGTCCTCCATCCACTAAATCCACTAGATGTTGGGGTTTTCTCCATGCAGGAGGGATCTGGTCTCTATAAGTATAACCCCGTGTACGTGCTCGGCCTCCTCCTCTCTCCGTCTGTCTATTTCAGGCCCGTGTAAACGCGCCGTGTCGCCTTATGGGCTGTAATGAGTGTAAAGTGTGTGCTCTGATTGAGTGTGACAGTTCGGAGAGCAGTTTTGCACACACAGGGCCATGCGACCTGACACGGCGCTCATTTTAACGCTGAGGTGAGAAGCGTTAGGGAGAGAGGTGAAATCTTCTGTTGGCAGAAGCCCTCCGCAGGCTCGGGGGAATTATTAGCTGACCTTTAAGGAGACGGCCGTGTCTGGAGCGGGCCGGGCTTTAAAAGTCAGATCTGCAATTACGTCTTCAGAGTTTACTGATACGCTGAGCGTTATAGACTCTCTCAGGGGCCACAGCTACGGAGCCCCGCACTGCAGTGATACGCTAAGATACCAATTCAGCGTATCTGCTGACTGACCTGTCCGTGCTCCGCCCACTAATGCATCCTTTTGTTGCAAGTGTTCAAACACAATATTACAATCAGTGAAATCATCTCAGAGACCAAGTTAGAGTCTGTCAGTGAGCCAACTGACTAGTACACTTCACTGGCTGTGTCTCCTTCTGTCATTTGTACGCCCCCTATACGTCAGCTTTTATTACCTGCACGTCAGCCTATGTCACCTTTTCATTACCTATACGTTACCCGTATGCCATCTTATGTCGCTGGTATGTTACCTACATGTTACCTTTTTCTACTAGTACGTTACCTGTATGTCATCTTTTGTTACTGCTTACATTTTCTGCTTCTCACCATCCAAACAGTCTCAGTGACAAAGTTCAGTTCTGTCACTTATACAGCGAGACAACTAACCAGTAGATTACACAACCTGTATGTCTCCGTATGTCACTTGTACATGTACGTTACCGTATACCAGCTTTTGTTTTTTTATTGTACATCACCAGTATGTTACTGTTTGTTACATGTAAGTTACCTGTACACCACCTATTTTATTACTGGTACATTACCCATATGTCATCTCTTCTTCCCAGTATGCCACCATTTGTTACTGGTATGTTACCTGCACACCACCTTTTGTTACTGGTATCTTACCTGTACACCACCTTTTGTTACTGTTATCTTACCTGTACACCACCTTTTGTTACTGGTATGTTAACTGTACACCACCTTTTGTTACTGGTATGTTAACTGTACACCACCTTTTGTTACTGGTATGTTAACTGTACACCACCTTTTGTTACTGGTATGTTACCCTATGTTACCTATTTTTACTAGTATGTTACCCATATGCCACAGTTTGATACTGGTATGTTACTTATACACCACCTTTTATTACTGGTATGTTACATGTACAGCCCCGTTTGTTACTGGTATGTTACCCATATGCCTCAGTTTGTTACTAGTATGTTACCTGTACAGCACCTTTTGTTACTGGTATGTTACCCTGTTGTTACTAGTACGTTAACCAAATGCCACAGTTTGTGACTGGTATGTTACCTGCACTACAGCTATGGACTATAGCTATAAGTGTTCCATATGTTACATCATATATGTCTCGTTGAGAAGGACACACGTCATATATACGTTTTGAACGGAAAAAACAACTGGTGTACTTAATCAACAGACTTCTACACAGAAGTCAGAGAAGCTTTGATTGGTGGAGCTCTCTCCAGATATATTAGGACAATGTATCTGTTTGACTCTGTTCTGTTCTTTGTAATAAACCCCTATGTATTTGCAACTAAAGTCAGTGTCATCAAAGATCTCTTCAAGACATCAACAGAGCATCGTTACGGAAGAATTAACTTCAGTTGCCTACAATTAAACATGTATCTGGTAGTCCTAAATATTTATTACATATTATTAAAATATGCACAAGCTCTGAAAACTGACACTCTGACAGGTTTCGGTCACACACAGCAGATCCAGTCTATGGAAAGTAACGAAATCATTACTAATAAATTTCACATTTACCAGCGCTATCCTGGCTGAAGGAGGGCTGTTTGGCAGGGGAATGCTTAGGGGGATCACTCCTCTTTCACAGAGACGAGGTGGGGGACCTGGATCTCCTCATCCGGGCCAGGTGTTTGCGCCAACAGCAGCGATCCAATTCATAGTCAGCAAAACTGCCCCAGGGATCAATCCCAGGGTTTAGTGCCAGGTAGGACTTCAATCTCACCAACAGACCACCACATTCAGGATGAATTCGGGGGGTATCTGTGACACCTTCATCAATGTTTCTGTAATAAGTTGGACAATTAAGAGTGTTCGGCAATTAAAACAAATAGAGACTCATGACAAATAAGAAGAACAAGACAAACCCAAACGACACTGACAGCGTCAGACTAGTATTATATCCAATATACAAATATATATGTACACACAATCTACAGACAATATACACAATAAATACAAACAATAAAGACAACAGTAAACAGACTATATAACACTAATAATAAACAATACATCCTATTTACAGACAGTATATATGTTATACAGTGTACTAGTACGTGTATAGGAAACAAATGGTAGCATCTAATACAGTATGTGAGAAAAGAGAAGCAGTTATGATCCATCAGAAGATATTACTGATCAGCTGTTCATGAAGGTGGTGGCATATGGGAAGGAGCTGCTCCTGTATACAGGGACCTGTGATGTTTTTCCCTGTATGTTCTCAAAGAGTACAGGGCCTGGGTGGTGGGCGCAGGAGCACCAATGGCTTTTCAGTGACTGCAGTAAAGAACTGGGTTAACAGTCCTCTGTTAGAGGGTCTCACGGGGACTGGGATGATGGTCTGAAGAAGGAGGGCACTTCACACCGCTCCAGCAGTCTGTTGAATATCTGCATGAAAACCGTAACCAGTTGGTCAGCACAGGCTGTAAGACAAGAGGGGGGCCTGGTGGTCTCTGGTAGAGCTAGCTGACGTCCACCTCATATATATATATATCTGTTTGGTTGTTACGCTAAGCTACCTTTATATCATGTTTTGTCACCATTACATTATCTTCATATCAGCTTTAGTCACCTGTATGTTACCCATACATTAACTTTTTTCAACCTCTACACTACCTTTACATCACCTCTACACTACCTTTACATCACCTCTACACTACCTTTACATCACCTCTACACTACCTTTACATCACCTCTACACTACCTTTACATCACCTCTACACTACCTTCACGTCACCTCTACACTACCTTTACATCACCTCTACACTACCTTCACGTCACCTCTACACTACCTTTACATCACCTCTACACTACCTTTACATCACCTCTACGCTACCTTTACATCACCTCTACGCTACCTTTACATCACCTCTACACTACCTTTATATCACCTCTACGCTACCTTTATATCACCTCTACACTACCTTTACGTCACCTCTACACTACCTTTATGTCACCTCTACACTACCTCTACACTACCTTCACGTCACCTCTACACTACCTTTACATCACCTCTACACTACCTTTACGTCACCTCTACACTACCTTCACGTCACCTCTACGCTACCTTTACATCACCTCTACACTACCTTCACATCACCTCTACACTACCTTTACATCACCTCTACACTACCTTTACGTCACCTCTACGCTACCTTCACGTCACCTCTACGCTACCTTTACATCACCTCTACGCTACCTTTACATCACCTCTACGCTACCTTTACGTCACCTCTACGCTACCTTTACATCACCTCTACGCTACCTTTACGTCACCTCTACGCTACCTTTACGTCACCTCTACGCTACCTTTAGGTCACCTCTACACTACCTTTACGTCATCTCTACGCTACCTTTACGTCACCTATACACTACCTTTACGTCACCTCTACGCTACCTTTACGCCACCTCTACGCTACCTTTACGCCACCTCTACACTACCTTTACATAACCTCTACACTACCTTTACATCACCTCTACACTACCTTTACGTCACCTCTACGCTACCTTTACATCACCTC
Organism: Megaleporinus macrocephalus; assembly: GCA_021613375.1. Classification (NCBI taxonomy): domain Eukaryota; kingdom Metazoa; phylum Chordata; class Actinopteri; order Characiformes; family Anostomidae; genus Megaleporinus; species Megaleporinus macrocephalus. The sequence continues at coordinate 66,067,912 of CM038702.1, read as the reverse complement.
TACGCTACCTTTACATCACCTCTACGCTACCTTTACATCACCTCTACGCTACCTTTACATCACCTCTACGCTACCTTTACGCCACCTCTACACTACCTTTACATCACCTCTACGCTACCTTTATCACCTGTATGTACCTGTATACGACCCCACCTATACACGACCCCATATCACTTTTTGTCACCTGTATGTTACCCATATGTTACCTGTTGTCACCTCTACACTACCCATGTCACCTTTTGTCACTCTGTCACCCATATGTTTGGTTACTTGTATGCTATTTTTATAATAACTTTGTCACCTGTATGTTACCTTTTGTCACTTATACACTACCCCATATCACCTTTTTGTCAACTGCATGTTACCAAAGAGTGCTGGGATAGGCTCCAGCACCCCCTGGCACCTAGAAGTATGGGTAGAAAATAAATAAATGAATGAATCAATGAAAGTACTAGACAGCACTATGCTGATTGATCGACATTACCTGTATGTCACTGTTTGTCATGTGTAGGTTTTCTATGTGCCACTGCATCATGAGTACATTATCATATGTCACCGTATGTCATCTGTTTATCACCAAATGTCACCGGTGCTCAATCCTTACATCCTTAAATCAGAAGAGCTACAAGTAAACCACTTGTATACAAAAGAGCAGAGAGAGCAAATGAAGTAGATTTAGAATCTCGACTGACGTGTAGCTGAAGCAGGCGCGCTCGCACTAATCACTCGTGAGAAGTGAAAGGGCAAAGTGCCTGAGTGACCTCGCAGAGTGTCCTAGCGTTTGTTGTAAAGCTGGTCAGATTGAGGGACTCTGCTGCGAGCGGTGTGTGTGTTTGTGTGCGTGTGTGTGTGTGTGTATGTGTGTGTGTGTGTGTGTGTGTGTGTGTGTGTGTGTGTGTGTGTGTGCAGCACGCCATTCCCCACAGAGGTCCTTCAGCAGTGAAAGCCTTTCAGCAGCTGTCCGAGTTATCGACTCTCTCTTTAGCTCCTTTTATTCCCTCTTTCTGACAGGTAAGAGGGTCCGCCCCCTCTCCTCTCACTAATGCATCTGTCAATCACACCACTGATTCAATTTAGTCGCGTTTCCAGGGTGATTAGGGCCGTGAGGAGGTTAAGGTATTGATTTTGACAAGAAAAGAGGAACCTGGCGGGAAAAAACCCTACCTTATGCGTACGCGCCACAGGCCCAAAGTACGGAAGCAATTAAAGCGGCTCGGTCAATTTACTGACAAATAACACGACGTGCTTATTGACCTCTAATTAAACTACGCAAGTCACAGCTGATTTGAGTTGATGAAGCTTCCAGAGCATGTTTTGATTATTTATTTTTAATCCACAGAACCACTGTTTTGCTTCCCAGTACACGTAAAACTAATATATATATATATATATACACCCATCAGCTATAACATTAAAACCACCTCCTTATATCTCCACTCACTGTCCACTGTATCAGCTCCACTGACCATACAGGAGCTCCACTTACAGACTGTAGTTCATCTGATTCTCTGTATACTTTATTACTCTGTTCTTTAATGATCAGGACCACCACAGGACCAGCATAGAGCAGATACTGTTAAGGAGGTGAAGGTACTCGGTATTACTCAAGTTTGTGTGTTTGAGACAACAGTGGCAAGAAAAAAGTAAATGCTGGAGCATCTGGATGGTAGAGTGGTGCAACTGAGGGTGTAGCAGTTGACACAGATGGACAGGAGAGCTGGCTGGTGATTGGTGGGGAGGAGGCCCTGATGGTCAGTCCTCCAACAGCGTTCAACAGATGGTAGGACAGTCATTACCTCAGGAAGAGTAAAGAGAGAGAGTTAGTTGGGCTCGGGAGTAAGACTGTCGAGAATATGGCAGATCTAACTATAACAGCCTAAACTAAAAAGAGAGAACCAGAAGAACATAGACATGAGACCACCCTGAGACACTGGGGTCCCCCCACTCCACCATCAACAAACCTGTGTGATTGCGTGAAGTGTTGGAACAACTGCACCAACATCTCAGTTTACCATAAACCTCTGTGTCCATGAACCCCCAGATCTCCTGCCTTTATCTAAAAGAGAAGATTAATTACCAAAAGCTACACTAAACAAGTATGTTTTTAGTCTAGACTTAAATATTGAGACTGTGTCCTGAACATTAACTGGGAGATTATTCCACAGTTTGGGGGCTTTGTAGGAAAAAGCTCTTCCCCCCATTGAAGTCTTCTGAATTTTTGTAACCAATAGAAAACCAGCATCCTGTGATCTGAGTGAACGTGGCGGTTCATAATAGGAAATTAGATCTTGCAGGTACTCCGGTGTGAAACCGTGCAGGGTTTTATACGTCAGTAATAGAATTTTATAGTCGATACGGAATTTAACAGGAAGCCAGTGTAGCTGATAAAACTGGACTGATGTGATGGAATGTTCTGGTTTTAGTTAGTACTCTAGCTGCAGCTGGAGCATCCTGACAATAGTGCATCAGACATAGATAACACATTTCTTAACTTTGAAATGTTTCGCAGGTGAAGAAACGCTGTTCTTGTAATATTACCTGTGTCTTGATAAAATGTCAGATTTTTCAAAAGATTTTTGGCTACTGAACCAGAAACTACAGATGTTTGGACAGTTTCTACTATTCTTCTTTGCAGAACCTCTCAAGCTCCGTTAGGTTGGATGGGGGAACTATGGTGGTTTCAGATCTCTCCAGAGATGTTCAGTTGGGTTCAAGTCTGGGCTGTGGCTGGGCCACTCAAGAACATTCACAGAGTCATCCAGAAGCCCCTCCTTCGTTATCTTGGCTGTGTGTTTAGGGTCGTTGTCCTGTTGGAGGATGAACCTTCGCCCCAGTCTGAGGACCAGAGTGCTCTGGAGCAGGTTTTCTTCAAGGATGCTTCTGTACATTGCTGCATTCATCTTTCCCTCAACCCTGACTAGTCTCCCAGTTCCTGCTACTGAAAAACAACCCCACAGCGTGATGCTGCCACCACCATGCTTCACTGTAGGGATGGTATTGGCCAGGTGATGAGCGGTGCCTGGTTTTCTGCAGACATGATGCTTGGCATTCAAGCCAATGAATTCCATCATTGTTTCATCAGACCAGAGAGCCTTGTTTCTTCTTGGTCCTTCAAGTGTCTTTTGGCAAACTCCATGCGGGCTGTCTTGTGCCTTTTACTGAGGAGTGGCTTCCGTCTGGCCACTCTACCATACAGGCCTGATAGGTGGAGTGCTGCACAAATGGTTGTCCTTCTGGAAGATTCTCCTCTCTCCACAGGGCAAAGCTGAAGTTCTGTCAGAGTGACCCTTAGGTTCTTGGTCTCCTCCCTGACTAAGGCCCTTCTACCCTGATCTTTCTGATTGGCCAGCTCTAGGAAGAGTCCTGGTGGTTCCAAACTTCTTCCATTTATGGATGATGGGTTGGAGGCCACTGTGCTCATTGGGACCTTCAATGCTGCAGAAGTGTTTCTGTACCCTTCCCCAGATCTGTGCCCCCATACAATCCTGTCTTGGAGGTCTATAGACAATTCCTTGGACTTCATGGCTTAGTTTGTGCTCTGACATGTACTGTCCACCTTGTATAGACAATGTGTGTGTCTTTCCAAATCATGTCCAGTCAACTGGTTTGACCACAGGTGGACTCCAATCAAGTCATGGATATATATATATATATATATATATATATATATATATATATATATATATATATATATATATATATATATATATATATATGACTAGGGAAATGCATATGTTGTGAGGTTTTATCTTGTGAATGAGATTGAACACTGGTCAGCATGCTCATGGCAAGGCCACATGAATTATAGGCATTCCAACAAGGCATGGTAGTGGGCGCCAGACAGATGGATCACTCCAGTTCTTCGATCCACAGGGTCCCGTGTGTACTGGGAATACATCATAGAAGGTATTACCACCCACAGTGAACAGCGCATTGGCCACCCACTGGTGCCTAATGATCAAGATCGACTGTGTCAGGCTAGAAATCACGTCCACGATCAATGCAGGAGCCCCCGCATGCATATCCCACAAGTCAGTGCAGCGTTCCTTAGCTGCCGTGGGATACAGGAGCAGACTGGTACACCACAACACCAGACACAGGGCCTTCTCCTGGGCTGCTAACTGGACCCTAGAAGAGCCGTTGACCAAGAGACCTAACCCTGGGATAGGGCCGCCACTGCTCTGAGCAAGCATGCTTACTGCCCCCTGGTGTACGTGTTTGACTGGACAGATTGTTTAAATGGTCACATTTCCTTAGTGTGGATACACGAATAGAAAAAAATCAGTGTGTATCAGTTGCTGTGGTTGAGTCTGTAATATCTACTGTGCCCCAATCCATACTGGATGTTTTCCAGCTTTCGAAACCAGCTGGAGCTGTTAAAAGCGTCATTAAAGCCAGTGCGGAAGGTGAAACATAGCACCTTCAGCTGATTCCTGTAAAGGTGTTACAGAAATGAGTGTAGCAGATGAAGGCTCCTTATAATGAGATGGGATCTTGTGTTATCTGGAGGAATCACGTGGGGCCAGTGAACTCGCAGGTTAGGCCACCATCAGCCACCAGCTTCACGCCGATGGTGAGATCCAACACAGTGAAACCCTGAAGCAGAGTTTAAGTAGTATGTATCTACACTCACTGTCCACTGTATCATCTCCACTGACCATACAGGAGCTCCACTTACAGGGGGGGGGTGCCTAGTTGCTAAGTGCCTAGCTCTAGAGTACGGTGGATTAGTCCTCAGTAAAGATCCTGTGGACCACATGCTGTGTGTTCCCTCCTGAAACACATCTGACTCAGTTCATGAAGGGCTAGAAAAACAACCAGTGAGCTACTGTAAGAAAATAAAAATAATCTGTTCTGAGTGAATAGAGATGATTAATAAATGATTAATTGTAAAGAGGGACCTGTTCAGATGGTCCACATCATCAGATAGAGTCAGAAAAATGCGGCAGCGTTCAATTATAACTACTTTCCACTGTTGTGCTCCGCCTGCAGCCTCGTACGGCTTGCTAGGATGGAGTAAGGCCAGTGGGTGGTGTCAAAAACAGACACCTGTGAGTCTCTGAGTTAATGAATAGAATAAAGATCTGACGACGTTCAGTGTTCGGTGTTCAGTGTTTGTTTCTCTGTATCTTCTTTCTGTTGTTTTCTTTGGAACACAAGCTCGGCCCTTCTCGGCCTGGTCCTCGTACCCCATTATTATTATTAATTATAGTAACTACTAGTGATATAGTCACTCTTATAGACGGATTACAGCAATACAGCTTATGTAATTACACGTGCATCAATTTCTGAAGACGTCCATGGCTCTGTAAAGGGTCCAGTAGGGCCAGAAAGACTTTCCCACCTCAATAAAAGTGACTGGTAGGCCACAAAAGACCTCCACTGCTCCATAAATGTGACTGGCATGCATGCAAGACCTCCACAGTTGAATAAAGAGGGTCTGGTAGGCCTCCATAAAGAGTCCATTAGGCTATGGAGGACTTCCAAAGCTCTAAAAATGGCCTGTTAGGACAAGAAAGGCCTCCACAGCTCCACAAAATGGGAGTGGTAGAACAAGGAATACCACCACAGCTCTATAAACGAAACTCTTAGGCCAAGAGAGACTTCCAAAGGTCCAAAATGGGTTTCGTAGGACAAGGAAGACCTCCACAGCTCTGTAAATAGGGCTGGTGGGCCAAAGAAGACCTCCACAGCTCCACAAAATGGGACTGGTAGAACAAGAAATACCACCACAGCTCCATAAAAGGGACTCCTAGACCAAGGAAGACCTCCACAGCTCCATAAATGGGACTCGTTGGACAAGGAAGACCTCCACACCTCCATAAATAGGACTCCTAGGCCAAGGTAGACTTCCAAAGCTCCAAAATGGGCCTCATAGGCCAAGGAAGACTTCCACAGCTCCATAAATGGGACTCCTAGGCCAAGGAAGACCTCCACAGCTCAGTAAGTGGGACTCCTAGGCCAAGAAAGACCTCTGCACCTCCATAAATAGGACTCCTAGGCCAAGGGAGATTTCAAAAGCTCCAAAATGAGCCTCGTAGGCCAAGGAAGACATCCACAGCTCCATAAATGGGACTCCTAGGCCAAGGAAGACATCCACAGCTCCATAAATGGGACTCCTATGCCTAGGAAGACCTCCACAGCTCCATAAATGGGACTCCTAGGCCAAGGAAGACCTCCACAGCTCAATAAAAGTGACAGGTATGCCATGGAGAATGTAAACAGCATGTGACTTGCTTAATGCAATTAAAAAATTGAAAGATAATTATTTCTTTGTCTCAACGTTGTGAAGGCCACTGTATACAGCAAGTAAAACTATCATACGCAGCAAGCAGTGACGTCAAGCTGCATTAAGATTTTCTGGGATTTCCACATGACCGCTTCTGCAGTGGCTCCCCGTGTCCCTCCCTTTACAACAACAAGCTCGCTATTTAGCCCCGCGCACAAAGCCTATTATAAAGCATCAGCCAGCCTCAGGTCCTTCCCTACTCGCTGTAATGAAACGCTTTTCCTGACACTAAACGCATTCGGGGCATCAGATAGGCGGAGGAGGGGGAGAGGAACGACACGGGAAAGCACTCTGAGAGAGGATGGAAGGAAGGGTCTCGCGCAAACGCGGGGAGACAAGTGTAAAAACCCCATTCAGGCTCATTAGGCTGTTCCGTGTCATGGCGCCTGGGCTGTTAGGGCTGGAGAGGCGAGAGGGATGAATATTTCACAACGTTTCGGCTGTTTTTCAGATGAAGGCTGGAGAAAGGAATGGGGGGAGTGGCTGAGATGGATGTTTCCGCGCCGACACCTGTGATTGAGGTGAAGCAGAGGTCGGCGGGCCGAGACGCTCCTGTTTTGTTTTCTGCTCCGGAACGCTGATGAATGATTTAGACGGGCCAGATTGCGCCTTGTTGTGCTTCCTGATGTGTAGCCAGGCTGGCGTATCAGGATAAGGGAAGCTGGAAGATTGGAAGATGCCTTCTCGTGGAGCAGCTCCACACTTTATCAGGAAGATAAACGCTATGAAAACGGTGGACTGGTGCAAGACTAGTGTTACAATCTCAGGCAACACCCTATGACGGATGACAGAGGTAGCCCGGCAGCTCAGTTATGCTTGATAGGTCAGCTGTCGCTGGGTTGTTAGATTTCACTACGTATAAGTTCCTTTGACTCCACAGTAGGTTATTGAAAATGTATGAGTGGGACAAACCTTTGTGACTGGTGGCCTCCATAACTCCATAAATAAACAGCTAGGCCTCCACAGCTCCATGAAGGAACTGCTAGGCCTCCAGAACTCCACAACAGAGCTGCTAGGCCCCCAGAACTCCATTACAGAACTGCTAGGCCTTCACAACACCATTAAGGAACTGCTAGGCCTCCACAGCTTCATCCAAGAAGGAATTGCTAGGACACCACAGCTCCATAATGGAACTGCTAGGCCTCCACAGATCCATGAAGGAACTTCTAGGCCTCCATAGATTCATGAAGGAACTGCTAGGCCTCCATAGATTCATGAAAGAACTGCTAGGCCCCACAACTTTATAACGGAACAGCTAGGTCTCCACAGCGCCATGAAGGAACTACTAGGCCTCCACAGATCCATAACGGAACTGCTAGGCCTCCACAGATCCATGACGGAACTGCTAGGCCTCCACAGGTCCATGAAGGAACTGCTAGGCCTCCACAGATTCATTAAGGAACTGCTAGGCCTCCATAGATTCATGAAAGAACTGCTAGGCCCCACAACTTCATAATGGAACTGCTATGTCTCCACAGCGCCATGAAGGAACTACTAGGCCTCCACAGATCCATAACAGAACTGCTAGGCCTCCACAGGTCCATGAAGAAACTGCTAGGCCTCCACAGATTCATGAAGGGCTCTATAACGGAATTGCTAGGCCTCCACAGCTCCATAATGAAACTACTAGGCCTCCACAGCTCCATGAAAGAACTGCTAGGCCTCCACAGCTCCATAATGAAACTACTAGGCCTCCACAGCTCCATGAAGGAACTGCTAGGCCTCCACAGATCCATAATGGAGCTGCTTGGCCTCCACAGCTCCATAAAGGAACTGCTAGGCCTCCACAGGTCCTTGAAGAAACTGCTAGACCTCGACGGCTCCATAAAGGAACTGCTAGGACTCCACAGCTCCATAATGGAAATGGTAGATCAGGAAAGACTACAGTTCCATAAAAGTGACTGGTAGGCCAAGGAGGACCTCCTCAGCTGTGAAAACAGAGCTGATAGACCATGGAAGACATTTGTAGATCCAAAAAGGGTCCACTCACTGGCCATTTTATTAGAAACACCAACCCTGTATTTCCACTCACTGGCCACTTTATTAGAGATAGTTTTCTGTACGTTGTAATATCCTATGAGGTGTTAAATATCCTCTCCTCCTCCTCCCCCTCCTCCTCCTCCGCCTCTCGCCCCCTTTACTCCTCATTTGCATGATGTGTCCCCGACCAATCACTGCTCTTTCAGCATGACTTAATAAGCATAACAGTTTTCATAGCCAGTCAGAGTGTGAGCTGTGTGCTGTGTAAGTATAGACGGGGAAACTGTTAGGCAGTGATTTAGATTAATCTGTTGGCTATGGCTCTTTTGTTGCTCGTCTGTTGCTCGTCTGTTGCTCTTTTGTTGCTCGTCTGTTGCTCATCTGTTGCTCGTTTGTTGCTCGTCTGTTGCTCGTCTGTTGCTCGTCTGTTGCTCGTCTGTTGCTCATCTGTTGCTCTTTTGTTGCTCGTTTGTTGCTCGTCTGTTGCTCGTCTGTTGCTCTTTTGTTGCTCGTCTGTTGCTCGTCTGTTGCTCTTTTGTTGCTCGTCTGTTGCTCGTCTGTTGCTCGTCTGTTGCTCGTTTGTTGCTCGTCTGTTGCTCTTTTGTTGCTCGTCTGTTGCTCAGCTTTGAGGAATTGTCTCGTTATGGTTGCACAGACGATCGGAGCAGGTGATAACTGATCTTGGATCAGTGTAATAAGTGGTATAGCACAGTGCACTCAGGTCTGAGGCCCATATTCCAGCTGATCTGGAGAGAGGCTGGGGGTAGCGGGTGGGTGGAGGTGCTGCTGGGTGGCGCTGTGGAGAAGTGAGGGTCCAGTGTGATCTGATGGGATTGGGGTGGGACGGACGGTTAATGGTGAGCTGTGATGTGATGATGTGAGTTTACCTTGAACTGAAACTGTCTCTCACTCTCTCTCTCTGTCTGTCACTCTCTCTCTCTCTCTCTCTCTCTCTCTCTCTGTTACCCTGTCACTCTCTTTCACTATCTCTGTCATTCACTGTTATTCTCTCTCTCCCTCTCTTACTCTTATTATATCTCTCTTTCTCTCTCTCTCTCTCTCTCTCTCTCTCTCTGTCTCTGTCTCTCTCTGTCTCTCTCTGTCTCTCTCTCTCTCTCTCTCTCTATCCCCCCCCCCAATGGTTTTTGACTTTTTGGCCCTTTGCTCTTTCCTCATTCATCTTTCCTTCCCTGCTCTCTCTCTCTCTCTCTCTCTCTCTCTCTCTCTCTCTCTCTCTCTCTTTCTTTCTCTCTCTCTCTCTCTCTCTCTCTCTCTCTCTCTCTCTCTCTTTCTTTCTCTCTCTCTCTCTCTCTCTCTCTCTCTCTCTCTCTCTCTCTCTCTCTCTCTCTCTCTCTCTCTCTCTCTCACTCCTCCTCTGTTCTCTCTTTCTCCAGCATGTCGTTTAAAGTCTGTGTGAATTTGATCCACTAACAGAGACGTGTGCCGTGAGCTGTATAGTCAGACCAGCTCAGCGACTGATTTTAAATCTAAGAGACAAAATAGTCTCCGCTCCACTGCTGGGGGAGCCCCCCGCTGCGTAACCCACCCGCCCCAATAACAGTGACCGGCGTACAGAGCCATCGCTGCTTATCAGCACCAACACTGCCCGTTTGGCTTGGCAGCTGTAGCGGACCCCCGGCTCTCCTGCCCGCGCTGCGGGCCGGGGCTCTGGCTGTGACTCAGCGGCTCTGATTCCAGCTGTTACCCGTTGCCACGGCGCCCTTGAGCCAAGCACTTAATTCCACGCTGCTCCGGGGACGCGGGCCGGATAATGCAAGACGCTCCGGGCGAACGCGGGAACGTCAGCAAAGTTACCGACTGTACTAATCTCACAGTGGCTGCGCGGCGGGTGACTAAGACGCTCTTTGTGGGTCATGTCACTTCTGCTCGTAGTCCGAAGCCCACGCCTGGAGCAGGGGTCCCGCTTGAGTTCTTAAATAAAATAAAAAGCAGAAGAAGAAAGAGCCTCTCCTGGAAGCTCCAGAGATCTCAAACTTCTGTCCTGAGACTGCAGCTTCTATATGCTTCTGAAAGTTGTTCCACACCATCAGTAGATCCTCCAGACTTTTATCTTCTAGATTTCTTTTGCATGATGCCAGAGGTTCTGTTTCTGTCATGAACTTCTCCTCCTTATATCCTAAATTGGATGATGGTTCTTACTCATGTTCTGTTTTATATCTTTGGATCCTCTTAGTGTTCTTTATACCTTTAAGGAAGTTTTTTTTATTTGAGTACTGGTTTCTTTCAGCTGTCCTCATGCTCTTAAGGAGTTTCTCCTTTGGAGACTATGGCTCCTCCTAGTGTTCCTCTTGCTTGAGGTTCTCCAATGGAGACTTGTTTCAACTCAGAGGTCCTTATGTTATTAAGGAGTTTTTCTTTTGGAGACCTGGTTCCTCCGAGTGTTTCTCATGCTCCTAAAGAGGTTTTCCTATGGTTAGGGTTAGACTTGGCTCCTCATGCTTTTAAGGAGTTTCTCCTTTAGAGACTGTGGTTCTTCTCAGTGTTCCTCACACTCTTAAGGAGTTTCTTCTTTTGACTCTTGGTTCGGCCCAGCATTCCTCATGCTCTTAAAGAGGTCCCCATGCTCTTAAAGAGTTTTCCTTTGAAGACTTGGTTTCTCCAAGCGTTCCTTATGCTCTTTTGGTATCTCTCAGCATTACTCATGCTCTTCAGGAGTTTCTGCCTTTAAGTCTTTTTTTCTGACGAGGTTTTCTCATGCTCTGCAGGAGTTTTTTGCAGGAGACTATGGTTCCCCTCAATGCTCCTCGTGCTTTTTAGGAGTTTCTTCCATTGGAGACTTGGTTTGTCCAAGCGTTCCTAATGCTCTGCAGGAGTTTCTCCTTTTGAGACTATGGCACCTCTCAATGTTCCTTATGCTCTTAAGACTAAGTATCCCTTGAGACTAAGCTTAAACACATAAGGTTCTCACTAGCCTGTCAAAATCTTGTCCTGTAACATCATTTCACCTTTTGACTCTTGGTTCCTCATGCATTCTGAGCAGTTTCCCTTTTGAGTCTCGGTTTCTCTGAATGTTCCTCATGCTTTGAAGCAGTTTGTCTATTTGAGACTATGGTTCCTTTTAGTGTTCCTCATGCTCTTAAGAAATTTCTCCTTTGATTTTTGGTTCCGTCCAGTGTTTCTCATGTTCTGAAGGAAGTTTTCCATTGGAGATTTGGTTTCTCTAAGCATTCCTCATGCTCTGCAGAAGTTTCTCCTTTTGAGACTATGCTTCCTCTTAATGCTCTTTAGGGGGTTTCCCTTGAGACTTGGTTCTCCTCAGTGTTCCTCATGCTCTGAAGGAGTTTCTCTTTTTGAGTTTTGGTTCCTCCCAGTGTTCCTCGCGTTAAGTCTTGAGTCTTTTCAGTGCTTCTCATGCTCTGAAGCACTTTGTCCACTTGAGACTGTGGTTCCTCTCAATGGTCCTCATGCTCTTAAGAGGTTTAGCCTGTGCACCTTGGTTCCTCCAAGTGTTTCTCATGATCTGAAGGATTTTCTCCTTTGGAGTTTTGGTTCCTCCCAGTATTCCTCATGCTGTCAAGAGTTATTTTCTTTTCAGTCTTGGTTCCCCTCTGTGAATCTTCTTCATGCTCTTGAAGAGTTTCTCCATCTTAGTCATTTCCTTCTTCAGTAACTCTTGTTAAGGGGTTGTGCTCACATGTCTGATCTCTGTTGAAAAAATATTTGTTGCTTTAAAGCTAATTGGTTTTATTTCAGGTCTCGTATTGAACGTTCTGGATGTTGTACAGACACATATAACAGTTCCAGCTCATTCATCTCTGTCTCAGAGGACCTGGCAGCTATCCATGGTGTTGAAGCTGCAGTCCAGATCAGTTATAGCTGGTCACTGTTCATGGTACTGGTCCAGAAATTGAACATTTGATTAAAGACTTTGACTTCAAATTTTGTTTTATTCTGTATCTTTATATGTACATAGATGTGCAGTAAGATTACACTATAGTTTCAGGCTGAAGTCAGTTTGGACTTGCAACTTATAGTAGGCAGTGCTTTTTTTCCAAAACATATCTTAATAAAAGATAAATAACAAAAGTAAAATTATACAATCATTTCTTTCTAAAGATGTGTTAATGAACAAAATAGATAGTCATTAATTAACTACATTCTTAGATTATTCTATTATCTTTGTAGCATTGAATGGGCTGTGAGCTGTGTGATTATACATTGTGGAAGTGGAGTTTGACTGGATTATCAGTTGTGTGATTATACATTGTGGAATTGGAGTTTGACTGGGCCATGTGCTGTGTGATTATACATTGTGGAGGTGGAGTATGACTGGGCCATGAGCTGTGTGATTATACATTGTGGAATTGGAGTATGACTGGGCCATGAGCTGTATGATTATACATTGTGGAAGTGGAGTATGACTGGGCCATGAGCTGTGTGATTATACATTGTGGAAGTGGAGTTTGACTGGATTATCAGTTGTGTGATTATACATTGTGGAAGTGGAGTATGACTGGGCCATGAGCTGTGTGATTATACATTGTGGAAGTGGAGTATGACTGGGCCATGAGCTGTGTGATTATACATTGTGGAAGTGGAGTTTGACTGGATTATCAGTTGTGTGATTATACATTGTGGAAGTGGAGTATGACTGGGCCATGAGCTGTGTGATTATACATTGTGGAAGTGGAGTTTGACTGGATTATCAGTTGTGTGATTATACATTGTGGAAGTGGAGTTTGACTGGGCTGTGAGCTGTGTGATTATACATTGTGGAAGTGGAGTTTGACTGGGCAGGGAACTGTGTGATTATGCATTGTGGAATTGGAGTATGACTGGGCCATGAGCTGTGTGATTATACATTGTGGAAGAGGAGTTTGAATGGATTATCAGTTGTGTGATTATACATTGTGGAAGTGGAGTATGACTGGGCCATGAGCTGTATGATTATACATTGTGGAAGTGGAGTTTGACTGGATTATCAGTTGTGTGATTATACATTGTGGAATTGGAGTTTGACTGGGCCATGTGCTGTGTGATTATACATTGTGGAGGTGGAGTATGACTGGGCCATGAGCTGTGTGATTATACATTGTGGAAGTGGAGTATGACTGGGCCATGAGCTGTGTGATTATACATTGTGGAAGTGGAGTTTGACTGGATTATCAGTTGTGTGATTATACATTGTGGAAGTGGAGTATGACTGGGCCATAAGCTGTGTGATTATACATTGTGGAAGTGGAGTTTGACTGGATTGTCAGTTGTGTGATTATACATTGTGGAAGTGGAGTTTGACTGGGCTGTGAGCTGTGTGATTATACATTGTGGAAGTGGAGTTTGACTGGGCAGGGAACTGTGTGATTATGCATTGTGGAATTGGAGTATGACTGGGCCATGAGCTGTGTGATTATACATTGTGGAAGAGGAGTTTGAATGGATTATCAGTTGTGTGATTATACATTGTGGAAGTGGAGTATGACTGGGCCATGAGCTGTATGATTATACATTGTGGAAGTGGAGTTTGACTGGATTATCAGTTGTGTGATTATACATTGTGGAAGTGGAGTTTGACTGGGCCATGTGCTGTGTGATTATACATTGTGGAGGTGGAGTATGACTGGGCCATGAGCTGTGTGATTATACATTGTGGAAGTGGAGTATGACTGGGCCATGAGCTGTGTGATTATACATTGTGGAAGTGGAGTTTGACTGAATTATCAGTTGTGTGATTATACATTGTGGAGGTGGAGTTTGACTGGGCCATGAGCTGTGTGATTATACATTGTGGAAGTGGAGTTTGACTGGATTATCAGTTGTGTGATTATACATTGTGGAAGTGGAGTTTGACTGGGCCATGATCAGTGTGATTATACATTGTGGAAGTGGAGTTTGACTGGGCCGTGAGCTGTGTGATTATACATTGTGGAAGTGGAGTTTGACTGGGCCATGTGCTGTGTGATTATACATTGTGGAGGTGGAGTTTGACTGGGCCGTGAGCTGTGTGATTATACATTGTGGAGGTGGAGTTTGACTGGATTATCAGTTGTGTGATTATACATTGTGGAAGTGGAGTATGACTGGGCCATGATCAGTGTGATTATACATTGTGGAAGTGGAGTTTGACTGGGCCATGAGCTGTGTGATTATACATTGTGGAAGTGGAGTTTGACTGGGCCATGTGCTGTGTGATTATACATTGTGGAGGTGGAGTTTGACTGGGCCATGTACTGTGTGATTATACATTGTGGAGGTGGAGTTTGACTGGGCCGTGATCAGTGTGGTTCTACATTGTGGAGGTGTAGTTTCAGAACTGATGTTATAGGACAAAACTTTGACAGGCTAGTGAGCTCTGTATGTGTCTGGACGTCTTTTGCAGCCACAGCTGATTGTCTGTGAAGAACAGAGATGCTGGTTTGTAAAACACATGTAATTAATTGAGAAAACGCTGCACCTGCGTGGACGTTTCTTAATTAACCTGTGACATTTCCCGAGTGCTGTGAATAAATTAGTGTAATTGAATCAGAAGGCTGTTTACAGAGACTAAACATTAAATTAAAAATATTTGCTCACATCACAGCAGCTAACTAATCACTTTATATAAAAGAAGCTGAGTACCGGAGGACCATTCTTTCTTTCTCTCTCTCTCTCTCTCTCTCTCTCTCTCTCTTTCTCTCTCTCTCTTTCTCTCCTTCTCCCCCTCACTCTCTTTCTCTCTCTCTCTCTCTCTCTCTCTCTCTCTCTCTCTCTCTCTCTCCTTCTCCCCCTCACTCTCTTTCTCTCTCTCTCTCTCTCGCTCTCTCTCTCTCTCTCTCTCTCTCCTTCTCCCCCTCACTCTCTTTTTCTCACTCTCTCTCTCTCCCCCTCACTCTCTTTCTCTCTCACTCTCTCTCTCTCTCTCTCTCTCTCCCCCTCACTCTCTTTTTCTCTTTGGCCATATGTGTCCTGTATTTTGCTTTTTGTCTCATTTTGTTCTCTCGTTCCTTCATTGTGTTGCTTATCTTTCTTGTGAGAAGTGTTTTTTCCATCTTTATCTCTATCTCTCTTTCTCTCACTCTCTTTCTCTCACTCTTTCTCTCTCCCTTTATATCTATCTCTCACACTTCTCTTTCACACTCTCTCTCATTCTCTCTCCTTTTTCACTCTCTCTTTCGCTGTTTCTGACACTTTCAGTCTCTCTCTCTCTCTCACTCTCTATCTCTCTCTTTCTCTCCCTTTATCTGTCTCTAATGCTTTTGCTCTTTTTCACACTCTCTCTCTCTCTTTTGCTGTCTCTTGTTATCTCTTTCTTTCGATCTCTCTTTCACTCTCTTGCTCTCTCTCTTTCACTCTCTCTCTTGTTCTCTCCCTTTCTCTCTTTCTTTCACTTTTTTTTGCTCTCTTTCACTCTTTTGCTCTTTCCTCTCTTTCTTTCACTGTCTCTCTCTTACTGTCTCTCGCCTTCTCTCTCACTCTCTCTCTTTCTCTCTCTCTCTCTCTCTCTCTGACTCCTGGCTTGTTGCTTTTCAGTTAAAACAGACAGATGAAATAGTGAATTGGGGTGAAATATGATTTAAGTCTAGTTTGATTTTATCCAGCTGGAAAACACCGACCTTTTGCTCTTTGTGATATCAGATCAGAGTTATGAGTCATAATCAGACTCGGAAAAGGCGCATACCTGACAACGTTGGCCATTTCCTGCCTGTGTACATCAAATAATCTGAAAAAGACTTAATCTACAGCGTAATGGAAGCTGACAGATTGGGCTATTGAGGCTATTAACCATGGGCTGTCATATGATTCCGCACTGACAGAGCCACATTCGTTTATCAAATATTCAAGTCTGGCATTTGATTGTCCTTTATTCAATAAAGGTAAGCTCTTCTGGTGGAGAGTTTGACAAAGCGAGACCAGTCGGAAGCCCACTTTTGGCCGGTATAGAAGAGGCAATAGAAGCTGAACAGCATTGAGTTTAAAAAAAGATTACGACGTACAAGTAAACAAGTTATATTCATATATTAGATATAAAATAATCAACAGAAATTTATATATATATCCTATCTGAGAACATAATGTAATATCACATTGTACCTGAAGAGGTGATACTGAGTCACTGTAGTACCACTTTGTACCTGAAGAGGTGATAGTGAGTCATTGTAGTACCACTTTGTACCTGAAGAGGTGATAGTGAGTCACTGTAGTACCACTTTGTACCTGAAGAGGTGATAGTGAGCCACTGTAGTACCACTTTGTACCTGAAGAGGTGATAGTGAGTCACTGTAGTACCACTTTGTACCTGAAGAGGTGATAGTGAGTCACTGTAGTGTAGAGTGAAATCAGTCCAACATGTGAGGATGAGGAAACAAGAGTTAACACTGGAGCTGTTTCACCAACAGATCTCTCTTAGAGAGTAAAGGTATGAAGTTTGATGCTGAACGTTTCTTCTAGACTGGTAAGGAGTGAAGAGAGAGGAGGAGGGACTGTGCACTTTCTGGTGCCCCCTAGTGTTCAGAGTATTGTTGCATCATCTTTACACATTTCTTCTTTAATTATGCTGTCTGCCTTTTATCTGAAACCCTCATATCTCATTGAAACAAGTGGAGAAATGTGTGGATCAGAGTTGAGCTTGTAGGTACAAGAGGAGATATTTTATTAGGAATTGAATTTGAGGATGTTAGTGGTTTGCAGCGTCTTTATATTCACATTTAACGTTTATACATATCCACTCTCAGTCAAAAGTTTGGGAACACCTAGCAGAATCTGTATGTTTATAACTATAAAGGTGTTTAGATCTGAATGTGTTGAGAGACTAGTGTAAACAGTGAAGTTGGAGCCCATGTACACAAATACATAACATCTAAAACAAACATTTGACTGTGTTTAAATCTAAAAATAAGAATGTATATTTTTATAAGAGCTATAAAACCCCCAAACCTGTTTATCAGAACAAGATCTCAGCATCTACACTATCTTCTTCAGTCCTGTTAGAGAATCAGCTCATGTGGCTCCTCATGATGAAGCTGCTGGTCAGAATGTTCACAGTATGTAAACCCGCATCAGAACAAATGAGCTCATTTCTACAAAACCATCTAAACATTCTTTAAACACAACCAGATGTTTAATTCTGTTCCAGGAATAATTCCATACCTCTTATTCTATACTTCTGATCTCTTCACACTTATTCACTAATATTAATACTATTAACATAGTACTAAGAAGAACAATATCACTCCACTGCTGCGCTCCCTTCACTGGCTTCCTGTAGCTGCTTGCATTCAGTTTAAAGTTCTGATGCATACAAAGCCAAGAATGGACCAGCTCCTTCTGACCTTATGGCAATGGTCAAAAGTCGAACCGCACCTCGAGCCCTTCACGCTTCAAGTACGGCTCGGCTTGACCCGCCATCACTCAAGATTCATGGAAGACACGCGACAAGACTCTTCTCTGTCCTGGAGCCCAGATGGTGGAACGAACTTCCACTGGCTGTCGGAACAGCGAACTATCGCACGGTCTTCAAACACAGACTGAAGACCACCGTTTCTTTGTGAAGCACTTTTAAGCACTGATCTACTGAAGCATTGGTAGAAACCATAATTGCACTTGATCTCCTAGGAACTCTGGATAAGTACTGCACTGATACTGTATGTATTGTATTTATTCTCTTCTCTGTAGGTGTTCCAGTCTTGCTAGGTGTTGCTCTGTGTCTAATCTTATATTTTGTTTTCTTCTTTCTAGGTATCAGCACTGGTCCTTGTTTATGGCAGTGTTTGAGTATAAGAGTAGTTTGGACTTAAACCTGTTTGTACTAGATAGAGATACTTACACTCTAACCGAACACTAAGCACTTTTGTAAGTCGCTCTGGATAAGAGCATCTGCTAAATGCTGTAAATGTAAATGTAAAGAACCTGTAGAGGTTTTGATTGATATTGTAGTTAATATGTTTTTATTCTGGTTTGAAACTGTGAGAAGTTGTGCAACCAAATGAAAAAAAGGTAATTAATTGCATCACTGCTTGATTAAATATGTAAAAATGTTAAATAATGATGTAATCTGAATGGAATGTGTGAAAACTGTGATGATCTTTCTCGACGTCTGAGGTTTACAAGAGACTGTGACACCTAAGTGACCTGTTAGCCTCTGAGAGTGAGCATTTCACCATGAAGTGAATCTCTTCTTTGCTAATGAGAACCAGTTCTTCCTCTCCATCCATCTCTTTCACTCTTTTTCTCTCTCTCTCTCTCTCTCTCACGCTCTCGCGCCAGCTGTGCGTGGCATATGCCCGTCAGCTCTGTGCGTGCTCCGTTCGGTGGGTCGTGAGACCCCTGCTAGCCTTCGTTAAAACTCACTTTGACTTTCAGCGTCCCCCCTAAAGCAGCACGGCTCCTGGCATGCTAATTAACCGGCGGATTCTCCGTCTAATTGGCTGTTCAATAAAACATGAGAAAAGCCCTCAACGAGGTGAAACCGCCATTAGTGAAGAGCTGATTGCATTGTGTTGATTAATACAGTTAGCGATGGCCAACAGTGGGGGTGGGGTGGGGGGAGTGCGGGGGGTGTTTTGTGGGGGGGGGGGGGGGGGGGGCTGTAAGTGAAGGAAAGACTGTGTCTAAGGGTGTGTGTGTTCTTGTGAGCTTGTATTTGTACAGTTTTCAGGACCCTAAAGTCATGACCTTGTCAAAAGGTTTTGGTTCTTGATGTCTTAGTTGGCCTCTAAACTTAAACAGCTTGATATATATATATATATATATATATATATATATATATATATATATATATATATATATATATATATATATATATATATATATATATATATTAGAATTTCAATTCATGCCATTTTCATGCAATTCACAAACAATATTGTCCATTTCATAATTAATGTAAGTGTATCAGATGATTCTTAAAGAATAAAAATGTTTATATTAAAGTCTATTTTTGTATAGAGTCTTATTTTACATATAGTCCTATTATCAGCAATTCTCAGTCCTCTGTCTAAATCTCCTGGTACGACCACCAATCCAAGTTAAGGATGTTATTGGACTAATTGGTTGTTAGGACACTCTTGCTCAATTGTGATGCACAGCTGAAAAACATTCTACTAATAAGTGAGTATAAAAGGGAGAACAACATTCTAGGTTAGTTTAGTATCTGAAGATCAGCAGTTGATGGCTTGCTGAGCGACTCACAATGACCAGAAAGAAACAACTTTCTTTAGAGACCCGTCAGTCCATTGTTGTGTTAAGGAAGAAGATACTCCATTAAAACAAGAACATTTCACTGTGATCCCAAACTTTTGAGCGGTAGTGTGTATATATATTGCCAAATGTGTTTACTCTCCCATCCAAATCATTAAGTTCAGGTGATCCAATCACTTTCATGGCCACAGTTGTATAAAACCAAGCACCTAGTCATGCAGACTGCCTCTACACACATTAGTAAAGAGTGGGTCGCTCTCAGGAGCTCAGTGAACTCCAGCGTGGTATCGTGATAGGACACCACCTGTGTAACAAGTCCAGTGGTGAAGTTTCCTCACTACTAAATATTCCACAGTGGACTGTCAGTGGTGTTATAACAAAGTGGAAGTGATTGGGAACGACAGCAACTCAGCCACCAAGTGGTAGAACACGTACAATGACAGAGCGGGTCAGCGGATGCTGAGGAGCATAGAGCACAGAAGTCACCAACTTTCTACAGAGTCAATCAACCTCCAAACTTCATGTGGCCTTCAGATCAGCTCAAGAACAGAGCGTAGAGAGCTTCATGGAATGGGTTTCTATAGTTGAGCAGCTGCATCCAAGCCTCACATCACCAAGCGCAATACAGAGCGTCTGATGCAGTGGTGTAAATGTCAGGAGAACAGTAATTGTCTAATTCCGAGTGTAAAGTTTGGTGGAGGGAGGATTATGGTGTGGGGTTGTTTTTTAGGAGGTGGGCTCAGACCCTTAGTTCCAGTGAAAGGAACTCTTAATGCTTCAGCAGACCAAGAGACTTTGGACAATCCTGACCTCAACCTGATAACCTCAACCTTTGGTGTGGGTCAGGGTGCTGAGTGGCAGTTCTCTGCTGCTGCTCTTCAGTAAAAGCAATTAAGGTTACTATTACTTCATATAGATACTTACAAACAACAAATGTTACAGGAGGTGGTTAGAAGTTGGTTTAACACTTTCTGCTTCTCACCATCCAAATAACCCCAAAACACATTCAGTGATGTTGAGCTCCTGGACTCCTGAGAACAGCAGCAGCTTCTTCTTTGTTTGATGTGTCTTTATCTTCCTTTCTTCTTGAGCTTCTTGAACAGCTACACATCCTTTCAGACCCTGTAGGGTTAAGGTGTCTTCTCACAGTGAAAGGATGGACAGAAACTCCTGTGGATGTTTCAGATCTGAAGCAAGAGCTGTTTATCTGATGGAAAATTAATAAATATAAGGTGGTCTGGTGACACGGTGGTGTGGTGGGTAAGGATGTGGCCACACAGCAAAGCAGCACCCAGGCTCGGTTCCCTGGACAGTTGACCAGGGTGGATATGCTGAATTAAATGGGACTGATGGCTTATCCAGGGTATTTCCTGCCCTCCGTCCAATAAGCAGTGGCATGGGCTCCAGCCCCGCCCACAACCCAGAGGAATAAGCAAATTTTGTGTGATGAGTGGTCTGATGACAGATGTTAGGTATATCCATATTAACCAGCTAGTGCTAGATGGACTGGGAAACTCAATAAGGTCGTGGGAGGTGGTCATTGGTATCTCGAGTCATGCTGACTGCAGTGCATCCCACAGCTGCTGGAGGGAGCGTGGAGAAGGATCCATAGAGCCAACACCACCATCCAGGTGGTCCCACAGATGCCCAGTTGGGTTCAAGTCTGAGGAATGAGGTGGTTCAGGGTGGTACTTGGACGTCTTGGTTAACTCTTGTAGGACCAATGTGGGACATTTCTAGCCTCATCTTCTTGCTGGAAGATCTCATCCACGCACCAGAGAAGACAATCATCATGTACGGTGTATGTGATCTGCAAGGATGGATTCAGACCCAAAATCGGTTGAGAGTGTTGGATGAGTGGGTCCCCAGACCAAAACACTGCCAACGCCAGCTGTGAAAGTGGTCATAATAATGTGACTCGACTATGCATGTATGCTCAGCATAAGTGGTCCTAATTTTTCCTAGCGTTGTAGAAAAAGTTTGGCATGTCCTATATCACGGCTGGAGCACATCAGGAACAAATCATGGCCATCATCATCATCATCATCATCATCACCATCACCACACACACACATACAGCCAGAGCGGGCATCACTATTATATTAATCCTGGTCTCTGACATGATTGACACACTGATCTCCTCACGTTAAGCACCATTTGCCTGCTCCGCTACCTCATTGCTATCAGGCCTCGTCCATCTGCCAGCAGCTCCGACCTGAAAAATAAAGTCTGTGCTCATTACGTCTGCACGTGCCCTTGACAGCACCGGCTGCACCTTGAAGAACGCATCACAGCGAGCACCTCTAATGGGGCCTAATCCCTTCAAGATGCCTCCGTTTAGCCGGCCGGCCGCACCGCGAGTCGGTGGCATCGCCAGACGCTCGTAACGAGCATGCTTTTCTTTTCCTTTTTTTTTTTCCTTTCTTCCTCCCCCCTCTCCATTCTTTCCTTCCCTCAGAGGCGGCGAGGGTAGAGCAGATATGGATACAGCCATCTATAATTCATGTTGTTGTCTGGCTGTATCGATTACGCTCTCTGGAGGGGAAATTCTTCAAACGTGAAAGTCAACGGAGTTTCATTTAAAATTGAAGAGGGGAACTTGGCGCAGGGATGAGTTATAATTCCGCCTGTGATCTCCATTGAAGACGGGCCGTTTGAGGGCGCCTAATTTTAGGCCCTTTTTTCAGATTTCTGAGACAGCGAGGAGGCAAAATACGGCCGGAAAAAATATGCAGTTTGAAATACAGTGAACATGCGCGCCACCTGGCCAAAAGTATGTGGACACCTGACCGTCACATCAGTATGAGCTTGTTGGATGTCCTGTTTGAAAGCCATGATCAATAACATGAGGTTGTAACAGCCTCCAGTCCTCTGGAAAGACTTTCCACTAAATTTTGGAATGTGTTCGTGGGAATGTGGGAATTCAGTCATTTGTGAGGTCAGGCACTGAGGCTGGCTCACAATCGACGTTCCAGTTCATCCAAAAGGTGTCCAGTTGGGTTGAGGTCAGGACTTGTGTCTTTGTCTTAATGCCTTTGTGTACAGGGACATAGTCAGGCTGGAACAGGAAAAGGGTTCTTCCCCAAAACGTCTGCACAAAGTTGGAAGCATATAACTGTGTGAACGTCTTTGTATGCTGTTGCATTAACATCACCCTTGACTGGAACTGAGGAACCCAAACCCTGAAACCGCCCAGACCATTATTCCCCCTCCACCAAACTTTACTGTCGGCACCATGCATTCAATTAGGTAGCATCTCTTGGATTCATCCTCCAAACCCAGAGTTGTTCATCAGATCACTTGATATTGAAGCCAGAGAACATGTTTCCACTGAGGCCAGTGGTCGAGCTCTACATCACTCCAGATTTCAGTGGTGGATCTTCAAACCACATGAGAGTCCAATGGTGGAGCTTTACACCACTACAGAGTCTAGTGATGGAGCTTTACACCACTACAGAGTCCAGTGGTGGAGCTTTACACCACATAGTCCAGTGGTGGACTTTCACACCGCTCCATAGTCCAGTGGTGGACTTTCACACCACTCCAGAGTCTAGTGGTGGACTTTCACACCACTCCAGAGTCCAGTGGTGGAGCTTTACTTGGCACCAACTTGGCATTGCTCAGCCATGGAGACCAATTTCATTAAGCTCCAGATGGCCAGTTATTATGCTGATATTGCTTCCAGTGTCCAGTGCAGCTCTAACAGGGCAGAAACTTTACAAACTGGCGAGGCCGACATCGCATAACTATGTTTGAAATCCGTGACACCTCCAGTGACTGTACCTGTACCTGAACTCAGTAACTGGAAAAGGCATCCACGTGCTTTTGGCTAATTGAATAGTACCCAGTATAAGGTTGTAGTTTTCTGAGGATCCACATAGTATCCACACGTTCCCATCATTCAATTTCTGGTCATACAGTTCATATCTGTAAGCCTGCTGTATTGATATGTAGGCCTGTTAGAGCGTGTTCTCTGTAGAGAACGTGTAAATGTATCTTTACAGCATGTAATCTGAGCAGCGCCGCCCAAACTTACACATACGTCTAGATTTAAAACGTTCCACTCGCTAAAGTTTTTTACACTAACGTCTCGTTTCCTGCAGCGGATGTCTTTGATCAGTCCCTCACCGCGCGGCTGGAGGCTCGTCACATCCTGCTGTTTACTAAGCTTTCTTTAAATAGAGAGCAAAAGAACGAGAGGAGGAGAAAATAGAGAAATAGAGACATGATGAACAGAGAAGAAAAGGAAAGAAAGAACAGATGAACTTCAACTCGTGTAGCCAAGTCTGCACATTTCCCTGATCCTGGATTCTGCAGCTTTTCTATCTATCTATCTATCTATCTATCTATCTATCTATCTATCTATCTATCTATCTATCTATCTATCTATCTATCTATTTGTCTGTCTGTCCATCATTCTATCTATCTATTTGTCTGTCTGTCTATCTCGGTCTGTCTATCGGACTGTGTATATCTATCTATCTATCGGTCTATCAGTCTGTCTATCTATCTATCTATCTATCTATCTATCTATCTATCTATCTATCTATCTATCTATTTGTCTGTCTGTCTATGCATATCTATCTATCTATCTATCTATCTATCTATCTATCTATCTATCTATCTATCTATCTATCTATCTATCTATCTATCTATTTATCGGTCTGTCTGTCTGTCTGTCTGTCTCTGCATATCTATCTATCTCTATCTATCTATCTATCTCTATCTATCTATCTCGGTCTGTATATCGGACTGTGTATATCTATCTATCTATCTATCTATCTATCTATCTATTTATCGGTCTGTCTGTCTGTCTGTCTGTCTCTGCATATCTATCTATCTCTATCTATCTATCTATCTATCTATCTATCTATCTATCTATCTATCTATCTCGGTCTGTATATCGGACTGTGTATATCTATCTATCTATCTATCAATCTATCTATCTATCTATCTATCTATCTCGGTCTGTATATCGGACTGTGTATATCTATCTATCTATCTATCTATCTATCTATCTATCTATCTATCTATCTATCTATCTATCTATCGGTCTGTCTTTCTGTCCATCACTCTATCTATCTATTTGTCTGTCTGTCTGTCTGTCTACGCATATCTATCTATCTATCTGTCTATCTGTCTATCTATCTATCTATCTATCTATCTATCTATCTATCTATCTATCTATCTATGTTTGACCCTGTCCCTCCTGTTGATGGAGTGATAATAAGATGTATTCAGTTCTCATAATTCCTGCAGGGCCTTGATTTTAATTATTGACTGCATCTGTGACCTCCATGATTAGCTGAATCAACAGCTCTCTAATTGGGGTTCCACTTAAAGTGGGACTCTGAAGTGAGCGAGCGAGCGAGAAAGAGAGAGAGAGAGAGTGAGTGAGTGAGTGAAAGTAAGTATAGATTCCATTATCCTCAGTGAAGGTGGTCCAGACAGACAGACTCCGAGGTTCATTCAAACGGTTGGAGGTAATTGATGATGAAAAAAAGCGGGCCTGTCATGACGTGATGATTGATAATGCTGACTGGCTAATTACAGACATGAGCTCTCTCTTAGCCATCCATCAGAGAGAGAGAGAGAGAGACAGAGAGAGACAGAGAGAGACAGAGAGAGACTGAGAGAGACTGAGAGAGAGACAGAGAGAGAGAGAGAGAGAGACAGAGAGAGCAGAAGACTGCGAGACATTTCACTGTGAAAAACTTAAATGACGAGGTCATAATTTTCGACGGTGTCGCTGGATGAGAACTTAAATCAGCTGCTCTCAGTACATTGAATCACAGCAGAGCCAGTTCAGGTGATTCAGGGGCTCCTGACATCCGCCAACTCAATCATTCTCACACGGGAGAGATACGAGGAGACGAAAACTCCCTGTTGTGTTCTAGTGGTAACACTAGCTGTCAGAGGAAGTACCTTAAACTAGAACGCATCCCGGGATCTGATCCAATGCTCAGTAAATGATCTCTCTTCAACAGGAAGTCATTTGGTTAGTCCATCTTTTACCATCTCAGTAGCACCAGTAATATATATATATATATATATATATATATAAAACAGGCATCTCCAAAATTATGAACTTGAGTAACGTCCCGTTCTTAATCCATAGGGTTCAATATGATGTTGGCCCAACCTTTGCAGCTACAACAGCTACAACTCTTCTGGGAAGTCTCTCCACACGGTTTGGGAGTGTGTTTATGGGAATGTCTGACTGACAGTTCTTCCAGAAGAATATTAGTGAGGTCAGAGACTGATGTTGGACGGGAAGTCCTGGCTTACAGTCTCCGATCTAATTCATCCCAAAGGTGTTCTATCAGGTTGTGGTCAGGACTCTGTGCAGGCCAGTCAAGTTCTTCCACACCAAACTCACTCCTCCATGTCTTTATAGAGCTGCTTTGTGCACTGGTGGGCAGTCATGTTGGAACAGGAAGGGGCTGTCCCCAAACTGTCCCCACAAAGTTGGGAGCATGAAATTGTCCATGATCCCCCCTCCACCAAACTTACCACTCGGCATAATGCAGTCAGACAAGTACCATTCTCCTGGCAACCGCCAAACCCAGACTCGTCTATCGGATTGCCAGACGAAGAAGCGTGATTGGTCACTCCAGAGAATACATCTCCACTGCTCTAAAGTCCAGTGGCGGTGTGCTTTACACCACTGCACTTGCTGATATAAGGCTTGGATGCAGCTGCTCTTCCATGAAGCTCTCTAGGCTCTGTTCTTGAGCTGATCTGAAGGCCACATGAAGTTTGGAGGTCTGTAGTGATGGACTAAACAGAAAGTTGGAGACCTCTGCACACTATGCTCCTCAGCATCCGCTCTGTCATTTTATGTGAAAACGAGTTGCTGTTTTTCTCAATCGCTTTCACTTTATAATACCACTGACAGATCAGCTTTCAAATCATGTTTAAATAATGTAAGAAAATAAAACAAATGGAGATACATGTATGTACTGTTGCTGTCCAATGAACAACAAGCTTCTCCAAAATGCCAACTTTACAGGAGAGCCCAAAAACTCTCTTTACTTTCAATGCAAGTCAATGGAACCAGAATGTTTTCCAGGCTATTTTGGAGCATTTTTATTGGTCCATTCATCATGAAATTGTCACACAATATGAACAGCAGCTGTTCCGTTGAAATAATGCAGAAAAATAAAAATCGATAGTGGACAGTGACCATATACAGCATTAACATGAGCTGCCCAGTGAGCTAGAACAGCTAACTTACAGAGGTGAAGCAGTACTTTCAAAACATTCCTAGGTAGCATGATGACCTCACCAACTAATCAGCTATTCAATTAATTGAGTTTTAGTCAAGTAAGCCCACCAGTCGTTACACCCATATCTGGGTCTGGAGGACTCATGGGGAGCTTTGAGCAGTGAGAGCTATCTCTGAATGTGTTTACGGAAGGCAGCATCTACAGGAACCTTGTGGGCTGATGTTGCAGAGCAGACATGCAATAACGTGAAATGTATGTAAATGAATGCGCGGCTTTCTGAATGTATAATTTTGCGTTTGCAAGTCGAAGGCGCGAGAGCTTTATTTTATTTTTAAAGAACCTGAAGACAATGAATTTTACAGGACAGCGATTCATTTATTCATAAACGATCAGGAAAAGTTCCTAGGAATTCTGTAAGTGACCTATTTCAAAGACAGGTTTCCAGAAACAAAACCAGGCTAGACCTGGTCTGAACTTTCTAAATGAGCTATTTAGGTCTGAACAAAAGCCCTACATGGTTTATTGCCTTGCTCCTATAGCCTATACGTTGTCAGTCTACATAGGCCACGTATTAGCCTAAGTGGATGGAGTCTATTCAGAAACTCTGTGGATCAACTCTATGTTGATAATTAAGCTGGAATGACATCAGTCTGATGGAAAGGAAACAATTAAAGGGGGCTACACCAGGGGTGTATTCCAGAAAGCGGGTTTAACTAACTCTAAACCAAAGCCGGAACTCAGAGTTGACTTATTCGCTGTGTCATGGTCAACGTTTTCG
This sequence comes from Megaleporinus macrocephalus, assembly GCA_021613375.1. Classification (NCBI taxonomy): domain Eukaryota; kingdom Metazoa; phylum Chordata; class Actinopteri; order Characiformes; family Anostomidae; genus Megaleporinus; species Megaleporinus macrocephalus. The sequence continues at coordinate 66,040,503 of CM038702.1, read as the reverse complement.
GTTCCACAACAGCTGATCAGAGTTAGATTAGTCAATTCTGAGTAGATTAAACCTGACCGAAGTACATTCACTGTTACCCATAAGTAAGCATTCACAATGGAGCGACGGAAAACTGATTCTCAATGGACCCCAATGATGAAAAAGTTATTATTAAATAATATTTAAATAACTACTGAAGAGCTTGAATAATTTGCACTTCAATATCAACTGGATCCTCGAGGAAAGGATACTAGTTTTGCTACAGAAAGGTGCGGGTGAACCCGGGTTATGTTTAAGTTAACCTGCCAGCCAGCAGGTTAGCTTCAGAGTGAAAGTTGCTATAGTAACTGACACTGGTTTTCTTTAATCTCGCTTTCTGGAACAAAAAACCTCGAGTTTTCGTGAATTCTGAGTTTACCCAGTTTTATCGCTTAACCCTCTTTCTGGAATACACCCCAGACCACAGTGATCACATATAAACCTATAAACATTTTAGTCACAGTTAAACAGTCCTGAAAATTTAAGGTGCCGCAGCCCACTCAGCACCACTACAACCCCACTGTATTTTACATCTTGCTTGCAGTCAACTACAACAGGGGTGTTTAATTAGAGTCAGTATGGTCCAGTTAGAGGAGATCTCCTCAGACCAAGGTCTGGACCGTTATCATCTCTAACGTGTGTTCTGATTCAGTGGTGTATCCTGTTTACTGAAGTAGTCTAGTATCAGCATCTTATACCATCAGCTACTGAAACACCAACACACCACACATACCGTTCAGTATATTTCAGTATATTTACTGTTTAAATACTGAACTGATTAATTATTTATAAACTTATAATAAATGTTTTTTACTCACTTCAATAAAAACAAGAGCTACATTAAACAAACAGAACACTTTTAAATAAGTGTATCTTAAAGTGTTTATTTATAGAAACAGTCAATAAACATGCGTCTTGTTTAACCGCCTGTGGGAAGAATAAACATCTATATCACTTCATTCCTGGTTCAGCAGTCGGTTTTTGCCGTCAACTATTCTTTTTTTTTAGAGAACGTTATTCTTTCTCTCTTTCCTTTTTCCCGCTTTATTCTCCAATTGCTGCTTGTCGCTCGTACCTTACCTGTGTGCCCACCGCACTCACGAATATGCACAGATCTGATTGGCTGAGGAGCACTTTTGGTGATCTTACAACGCACGTGATTGGTCTCTGAGTTCACTGCGCCGCAAAGCCCGTATACCGCAAAGACAACAAAAGTTCCATCACTTAAAATAAACACCGTCAACAATGGTTGATTGGTTTGGGTCCGCATTGGACAACCTCTGGGTCCAGACCCAGACCGTGATCCGCCTATTAGTGACCTCTGGACTAGAACATCCTCTTGGACCCCTTGAGAACTCTTGAAGTTTTGAGGGAATCCTTAAAGGCAAACATACAATTATATCACTTATAATTATAATAATTATGCTATCATTGTTGAGCTGCTACACCCACAACAGGTGAGCTTACTTGACTGACTAGGGTTAGGGTTAGAGATAGGTAAGGTTAGGGTTAGGGTTAGGGTTAGAGATAAGTAAGGTTAGGGTTAGGGTTAGGGTTAGGGTTAGGGTTAAGGTTAGGGTTAGGGTTAAGGTTAGGGTTTGCTTAAGGTTAGGTTAGGGTTAGGGTTTGCTTAAGGTGAGGGTTAGTTTTTAGGGTTTAGGGTTTAGGGTTAGGGTTAAGGTTAGGTTAGGGTTAAGGTTAGGATTTAGGGTTAGGTTAGGATTTAGGGTTAGGGTTAGGATTAGGTTAGGGTTTTTTAAAGAGAAAACCTTTGAAAAAACATAATCAGGGCATATTGGTAAACCTGGAATTTTGCCCACAACAAGTAAATTAGAAGATTCCCAAGAACTACTACTCAACATTTCATTGCCATCGAATCACCATTATGGCAAAAGAGCTGCCAGGCCAACGCAGGACC
>CM038702.1:65968567-66033567 GCA_021613375.1 Megaleporinus macrocephalus | reverse complement strand
GTGGTTAGTACGGTGGTGTAGTGGTTAGTGCGGTGCTGTAGTGGTTAGTATGGTGGTGTAGTGGTTAGTATGGTGGTGTAGTGGTTAGTATGGTGGTGTAGTGGTTAGTACGGTGGTGTAGTGGTTAGTACGGTGGTGTAGTGGTTAGTATGGTGGTGTAGTGGTTAGTACGGTGCTGTAGTGGTTAGTACGGTGATGTAGTGGTTAGTATGGTGGTGTAGTGGTCAGTACGGTGGTGTAGTGGTTAGTACGGTGCTGTAGTGGTTAGTACGGTGATGTAGTGGTTAGTATGGTGGTGTAGTGGTTAGTACGGTGGTGTAGTGGTTAGAACGGTGCTGTAGTGGTTAGTACGGTGATGTAGTGGTTAGTATGGTGGTGTAGTGGTTAGTATGGTGGTGTAGTGGTTAGTACGGTGGTGTAGTGGTTAGTACGGTGGTGTAGTGGTTAGTATGGTGATGTAGTGGTTAGTATGGTGGTGTAGTGGTTAGTAAGGTGGTGTAGTGGTTAATATGGTGGTGTAGTGGTTAGTATGGTGGTGTAGTGGTCAGTACGGTGGTGTAGTGGTTAGTATAGTGGTGTAGTGGTTAGTATGGTGGTGTAGTGGTTAGTATAGTGGTGTAGTGGTTAGTATGGTGGTGTAGTGGTTAGTATGGTGGTGTAGTGGTTAGTATAGTGGTGTAGTGGTTAGTATGGTGGTGTAGTGGTTTGTACGGTGGTGTAGTGGTTAGTATGGTGGTGTAGTGGTCAGTACGGTGGTGTAGTGGTTAGTACGGTGGTGTAGTGGTTAGTATGGTGGTGCAGTGGTTAGTACGGTGGTGTAGTAGCTGGTACGGTGGTGTAGTGGTTAGTATGGTGGTGTAGTGGTTAGTACGGTGGTGTAGTGTTAGTACGGTGGTGTAGTGGTCAGTACTGTGGTGTAGTGGTTAGTACGGTGGTGTAGTGGTTAGTACGGTGGTGTGGTGGTCAGTACGGGGGTGTGGTGGTCAGTACGGTGGTGTAGTGGTCAGTATGGTGGTGTAGTGGTTAGTATGGTGGTGTAGTGGTCAGTATGGTGGTGTAGTGGTTAGTATGGAGGTGTAGTGGTTAGTATGGAGGTGTAGTGGTTAGTATGGTGGTGTAGTGTTTAGTATATTGGTGTAGTGGTTAGTATAGTGGTGTATTGGTTAGTACGGTGGTGTAGTGGTTAGTATGGTGTTGTAGTGGTTACTATAGTGGTGTAGTGGTTAGTATAGTGGTGTAGTGGTTAGTATGGTGGTGCAGTGGTTAGTACGGTGGTGTAGTAGCTGGTACGGTGGTGTAGTGGTTAGTATGGTGGTGTAGTGGTTAGTACAGTGGTGTAGTGGTTAGTAAGGTGGTGTAGTGGTTAGTATGGTGGTGTAGTGGTTAGTACGGTGGTGTAGTGGTTAGTATGGTGGTGTAGTGGTCAGTACGGTGGTGTAGTGGTTAGTACGGTGGTGTAGTGGTCAGTATGGTGGTGTAGTGGTTAGTATGGTGGTGTAGTGGTCAGTATGGTGGTGTAGTGGTTAGTATGGAGGTGTAGTGGTTAGTATGGAGGTGTAGTGGTTAGTATGGTGGTGTAGTGTTTAGTATATTGGTGTAGTGGTTAGTATAGTGGTGTATTGGTTAGTACGGTGGTGTAGTGGTTAGTATGGTGTTGTAGTGGTTAGTATAGTGGTGTAGTGGTTAGTATAGTGGTGTAGTGGTTAGTATGGTGGTGCAGTGGTTAGTACGGTGGTGTAGTAGCTGGTACGGTGGTGTAGTGGTTAGTATGGTGGTGTAGTGGTTAGTACAGTGGTGTAGTGGTTAGTAAGGTGGTGTAGTGGTTAGTATGGTGGTGTAGTGGTTAGTACGGTGGTGTAGTGGTTAGTATGGTGGTGTAGTGGTTAGTATGGTGTTGTAGTGGTTAGTATAGTGGTGTAGTGGTTAGTATAGTGGTGTAGTGGTTAGTATGGTGGTGAAGTGGTTAGTATAGTGGTGTAGTGGTTAGTACGGTGGTGTAGTGGTTAGTACGGTGGTGTAGTGGTTAGTATGGTGGTGCAGTGGTTAGTACGGTGGTGTAGTAGCTGGTACGGTGGTGTAGTGGTTAGTATGGTGGTGTAGTGGTTAGTACGGTGGTGTAGTGGTTAGTATGGTGGTGCAGTGGTTAGTACGGTGGTGTAGTAGCTGGTACGGTGGTGTAGTGGTTAGTATGGTGGTGTAGTGGTTAGTACGGTGGTGTAGTGATTAGTACGGTGGTGTAGTGGTTAGTACGGTGGTGTAGTGGTTAGTACGGTGGTGTAGTGGTTAGTTTGGTGGTGTAGTGGTTAGTACGGTGGTGTAGTGGTTAGTACGGTGGTGTAGTGGTTAGTATGGTGGTGCAGTGGTTAGTACGGTGGTGTAGTAGCTGGTACGGTGGTGTAGTGGTTAGAACGGTGGTGTAGTGGTTAGTACGGTGGTGTAGTGGTTAGTATGGTGGTGTAGTGGTTAGTATGGTGGTGTAGTGGTTAGTACGGTGGTGTAGTGGTTAGTATGGTGGTGTAGTGGTCAGTACGGTGGTGTAGTGGTCAGTACGGTGGTGTAGTGGTCAGTATGGTGGTGTAGTGGTCAGTATGGTGGTGTAGTGGTTAGTACGGTGGTGTAGTGGTTAGTACGGTGGTGTAGTGGTTAGTACGGTGGTGTAGTGGTCAGTATGGTGGTGTAGTGGTCAGTACGGTGGTGTAGTGGTCAGTATGGTGGTGTAGTGGTTAGTATGGTGGTGTAGTGGTTAGTATAGTTGTGTAGTGGTTAGTACGGTGGTGTAGTGGTTAGTATAGTGGTGTAGTGGCTAGTACGGTGGTGTAGTGGTTAGTATGGTGGTGTAGTAGTTAGTATGGTGGTGTAGTGGTTAGTATGGTGGTGTAGTGGTTAGTATGGTGGTGTAGTGGTTAGTACGGTGATGTAGTGGTTAGTATGGTGGTGTAGTGGTTAGTATGGTGTTGTAGTGGTTAGTATGGTGGTGTAGTGGTTAGTATGGTGGTGTAGTGGTTAGTACGGTGGTGTAGTGGTTAGTATGGTGGTGTAGTGGTTAGTATGGTGGTGTAGTGGTTAGTACGGTGGTGTAGTGGTTAGTATGGTGGTGTAGTGGTTAGTACGGTGGTGTAGTGGTTAGTATGGTGGTGTAGTGGTTAGTATGGTGGTGTAGTGGTTAGTACGGTGGTGTAGTGGTTAGTATGGTGGTGTAGTGGTTAGTATGGTGCTGTAGTGGTTAGTACGGTGATGTAGTGGTTAGTATGGTGGTGTAGGGGTCAGTACGGTGGTGTAGTGGTTAGTACGGTGCTGTAGTGGTTAGTACGGTGATGTAGTGGTTAGTACGGTGGTGTAGTGGTTAGTACGGTGGTGTAGTGGTTAGTATGGTGGTGTAGTGGTCTGTACGGTGGTGTAGTGGTTAGTATGGTGGTGTAGTGGTTAGTATGGTGGTGTAGTGGTTAGTACGGTGGTGTAGTGGTTAGTACGGTGGTGTAGTGGTTAGTATGGTGGTGTAGTGGTTAGTATGGTGGTGTAGTGGTTAGTATGGTGCTGTAGTGGTTAGTACGGTGATGTAGTGGTTAGTATGGTGGTGTAGTGGTCAGTACGGTGGTGTAGTGGTTAGTATGGTGCTGTAGTGGTTAGTACGGTGATGTAGTGGTTAGTATGGTGGTGTAGTGGTTAGTACGGTGGTGTAGTGGTTAGTACGGTGCTGTAGTGGTTAGTACGGTGATGTAGTGGTTAGTACGGTGGTGTAGTGGTTAGTACGGTGGTGTAGTGGTTAGTACGGTGGTGTAGTGGTTAGTACGGTGGTGTAGTGGTTAGTATGGTGATGTAGTGGTTAGTATGGTGGTGTAGTGGTTAGTAAGGTGGTGTAGTGGTTAATATGGTGGTGTAGTGGTTAGTATGGTGATGTAGTGGTTAGTATGGTGGTGTAGTGGTTAGTATGGTGATGTAGTGGTTAGTATGGTGGTGTAGTGGTTAGTATGGTGGTGTAGTGGTTAGTATGGTGGTGTAGTGGTTAGTATGGTGTTGTAGTGGTTAGTATGGTGGTGTAGTGGTTAGTACGGTGGTGTAGTGGTTAGTATGGTGGTGTAGTGGTTAGTATGGTGGTGTAGTGGTTAGTACGGTGATGTAGTGGTTAGTACGGTGGTGTAGTGGTTAGTACGGTGATGTAGTGGTTAGTATGGTGGTGTAGTGGTCAGTACGGTGGTGTAGTGGTTAGTATGGTGGTGTAGTGGTTAGTACGGTGGTGTAGTGGTTAGTACGGTGGTGTAGTGGTTAGTATGGTGATGTAGTGGTTAGTATGGTGGTGTAGTGATTAGTAAGGTGGTGTAGTGGTTAGTATGGTGGTGTAGTGGTTAGTATGGTGGTGTAGTGGTCAGTACGGTGGTGTAGTGGTTAGTATGGTGGTGTAGTGGTTAGTACGGTGGTGTAGTGGTTAGTATGGTGGTGTAGTGGTTAGTATGGTGGTGTAGTGGTTAGTATGGTGATGTAGTGGTTAGTAAGGTGGTGTAGTGGTTAGTATGGTGATGTAGTGGTTAGTATGGTGGTGTAGTGGTTAGTAAGGTGGTGTAGTGGTTAGTATGGTGGTGTAGTGGTTAGTATGGTGGTGTAGTGGTTAGTATGGTGGTGTAGTGGTTAGTAAGGTGGTGTAGTGGTTAGTATGGTGCTGTAGTGGTTAGTATGGTGGTGAACCTTCTCTGTAGGAAAGGAACGTCTCCATGCTTGACTGGTCTACACGGAGTACACTGAGTATAGAGGTTCAGGGAGGTATCCAGTTCCCGTGTTCACTCTTTACCCGCAAGCTCTGCTTCTAAGCCACAGCATGATCCATTTGCTCTTATCACAACTAGAAGCAGTGACTTCATAAACCCCCTGTGTATTTGTGACATCATAAAGCTTTATCTGTCTCTCCAGTTAACGGAGCCGCTGTACCTGTATCGACAGGAGCAAATGGACTTGATGAATTAGTAATGATCAGTAATTTCATATCTCATAAATAAAATGTACCTACATGTGATATCTGATGTCTTAAATATGAGAACGCTGGAGCGCTATGCTGGCGGTGACATTGAGGACAGAAGCAGGCTCTGGGCCTTCTCAGCAGACTTTCAGCATTTTGTTGTTGTTTGATGTTGGACCTCCAGTCAGTGACCTAAACCCCCAACTCACCTTCCTTGCAGGTCAGTATATAGTTGCTATTTAGAAGCCCATGTCTATACTATTCATCACTGGTCAGCTGTTCAGATATTATTCAGGTTGTGGTCTATTCATGGTGGTGTTGATGGTTATGTTCTTGATCAAGTTTATGATGATGTTCATGTTAGAATATGGTGTGAGATAAATACTCTTAGTCTCTTCTATTCCTGTTGTTATGGTTGTATTATTGATCTGTTACTGGTATTCGTTGTCAAATATGTTTCTACATGAATTATTTTTTGATTGCATTGTTTTAATTGATTTTTTAATGATTAATATTTGAGTTGTAACAGGTGTTCGCGGTGATATTTAAAGTAAAATTCATAATATTGTTTAAGGTGGTGCTTATGAACATCACTACATCCGGAGTACAACATGAACAGTCATTGTAGTGTAAGTGGTGTTCATAGTTTATGGCAGAGTTTAATGGTGTTTATAATGGTGTACAGGTAGAGTTTAATGGTGGTTTATGGGGGTTTATAATGGTGTTCTGGTCGAGTTTAATGGTGGTTTATGGGGGTTTATAATGGTGTACAGGTAGAGTTTAATTGTGGTTTATGGTGGTTTATAATGGTGTACAGGTAGAGTTTAATGGTGGTTTATGGGGGTTTATAATGGTGTACAGGTAGAGTTTAATGGTGGTTTATGGGGATTTATAATGGTGTACAGGTAGAGTTTAATGGTGGTGATCATGGTGGTTTTAATGGTGTTCATGTAGAGTTTAATGGTGGTTTATGGTGGTTTATAATGGTATTGATGTAGAGATTAATGGTGGTTTATGGTGTTTATAATGGTGTTCTGGTCGAGTTTAATGGTGGTTTATGGGGATTTATAATGGTGTACAGGTAGAGTTTAATGGTGGTTTATGGGGGTTTATAATGGTGTTCAGGTAGAGATTAATGGTGGTTTATGGGGGGTTTATAATGGTGTATAGGTAGAGTTTAATGGTGGTTTATGGGGGTTTATAATGGTGTACAGGTCGAGTTTAATGGTGGTTTATGGGGGTTTATAATGGTGTACAGGTAGAGTTTAATGGTGGTTTATGGGGGTTTATAATGGTGTACAGGTAGAGATTAATGGTGGTTTATGGGGGTTTATAATGGTGTACAGGTAGAGTTTAATGGTGTTATGGGGGTTTATAATGGTGTTCTGGTCGAGTTTAATGGTGGTTTATGGGGGTTTATAATGGTGTACAGGTAGAGTTTAATGGTGGTTTATGGGGGTTTATAATGGTGTATAGGTAGAGATTAATGGTGGTTTATGGGGGTTTATAATGGTGTACAGGTAGAGTTTAATGGTGTTATGGGGGTTTATAATGGTGTTCTGGTCGAGTTTAATGGTGGTTTATGGGGGTTTATAATGGTGTACAGGTAGAGATTAATGGTGGTTTATGGGGGTTTATAATGGTGTACAGGTAGAGATTAATGGTGGTTTATGGGGGTTTATAATGGTGTACAGGTAGAGTTTAATGGTGGTGATTATGGTGGAGTTCATAGTAGAGTTGATGGTGTTTATGGTAGTGTTCATGGTAGAGGTCGTGGTGTTCCTGATGGAGTAAACACTTCATGGTGGTGGTGCTATCAGTTTTACTCAACAATTTGATTGTTTCTAATAATTCCCACATACCCTACAGATAAACTATACACGAGTCCAGTTACTGAGTGTAGTCTGTTCATGGTGGTGTTGATGGTTGTATTAATGATGGTGTTACTGGTCAGAACGTTAGACTTCTGTTGTCAATTACTTTAATTCACTTGTATATATGTTTAATAGTGTGCTGATCTTTTATGATGCTGATTTATAATTTTGGGGTTGTTATATAATTTGACAGCATATCAGCATCGTATTTCTGTTTCTCTCGTCTCTTGATCTCCAGAGTTTTATATCAGTGTATATCAGTATTTCAGTGTGATTAAATAGTAACAGTAACATGTAAGTGGTGAAAATATAGAGAGAGGTATTTTATGAAGATGGAACACTCAAGCAGTTTCACTCTGTAATGAAATACTTCTGTAATGAATGTGTGTTATCAGAGGCGGAGACCTGAGTCAGTGTTTAACAGGGTTTACAGTCTTTAGTAAACGAGACTGAAAGTCCTGGTGTTTGTTAAGGTATCAGTGAGAACTTTCACTATTTCCCCAAAAACAGTACAACAGAACTGTGTTTACTTCATACCACATACACAGCGCAGGAAAAATAGTGTTCTTTCTTATTTGGTGGGTTCGAACCCCCCACTCCTCTGCTCTCCCCCCCCCCCCCCCCCCCCCCCCCCCCCCACCCCCCCACACCACCCCCCACCCCACCCCAGTTCTAACTATAGAAACTTCGTCTCCACCTGACTATCATCACACTACTGCTGTACTGCTCAGACGTCTGTTCCTCACTGTGAACATACACGACCTCTCTCTCACGCGTGCTCTCTCCCTGATGTCTGTCTCTCTGTCTCTCTCTCTCTCTTTCTTTCTTTCTGTCTGTCTCTCTCTCTGTCTCTCTCTCCCTCTCTCTCTCTTTCTTACTTTCTGTCTGTCTGTCTGTCTCTCTCTCTGTCTCTCTCTCCCTCTCTCTCTCTTTCTTTCTTTCTGTCGGTCTCTCTCTCTGTCTCTCTCTCTTTCTTTCTTTCTGTCGGTCTCTCTCTCTGTCTCTCTCTCCCTCTCTCTCTCTTTCTTACTTTCTGTCTGTCGGTCTCTCTCTCTGTCTCTCTCTCCCTCTCTCTCTCTTTCTTTCTTTCTGTCTGTCTGTCTCTCTCTCTGTCTCTCTCTCTCCCTCTCTCTCTCTTTCTTTCTTTCTGTCTGTCTGTCTGTCTCTCTCTCTGTCTCTCTCTCCCTCTCTCTTTCTTTCTTTCTGTCTGTCTGTCTGTCTGTCTCTCTCTCTGTCTCTCTCTCCCTCTCTCTTTCTTTCTTTCTTTCTTTCTTTCTGTCTGTCTGTCTCTCTCTCTCTGTCTCTCTCTCCCTCTCTCTCTCTCTCTTTCTTTCTTTCTGTCGGTCTCTCTCTCTGTCTCTCTCTCTTTCTTTCTTTCTGTCGGTCTCTCTCTCTGTCTCTCTCTCCCTCTCTCTCTCTTTCTTACTTTCTGTCTGTCGGTCTCTCTCTCTGTCTCTCTCTCCCTCTCTCTCTCTTTCTTACTTTCTGTCTGTCTGTCTCTCTCTCTGTCTCTCTCTCCCTCTCTCTTTCTTTCTTTCTGTCTGTCTGTCTGTCTCTCTCTCTGTCTCTCTCTCCCTCTCTCTTTCTTTCTTTCTGTCTGTCTGTCTGTCTGTCTCTCTCTCTGTCTCTCTCTCCCTCTCTCTTTCTTTCTTTCTTTCTTTCTTTCTGTCTGTCTGTCTCTCTCTCTCTGTCTCTCTCTCCCTCTCTCTCTCTCTCTTTCTTTCTTTCTGTCGGTCTCTCTCTCTGTCTCTCTCTCTTTCTTTCTTTCTGTCGGTCTCTCTCTCTGTCTCTCTCTCCCTCTCTCTCTCTTTCTTACTTTCTGTCTGTCTGTCTCTCTCTCTGTCTCTCTCTCCCTCTCTCTCTCTCTCTTTCTTTCTTTCTGTCTGTCTGTCTGTCTGTCTCTCTCTCCCTCTCTCTCTCTTTCTTTCTTTCTGTCTGTCTGTCTGTCTGTCTCTCTCTCCCTCTCTCTTTCTTTCTTTCTTTCTGTCTGTCTGTCTCTCTCTCTCTGTCTCTCTCTCCCTCTCTCTTTCTTTCTTTCTGTCTGTCTGTCTGTCTCTCTCTCTCTGTCTCTCTCTCCCTCTCTCTCTCTTTCTTTCTTTCTTTCTGTCTGTCTGTCTGTCTCTCTCTCTGTCTCTCTCTCTGTCTCTCTCTCCCTCTCTCTCTTTCTTTCTTTCTGTCTGTCTGTCTGTCTCTCTCTCTGTCTCTCTCTCCCTCTCTCTTGCTTTCTTTCTCTGTCTGTCGTCTTTCTGTCTGCCTATTTCTCTCTGTCTCTCTCTCTGTCTGTGTGATTGTCTCTCTGTCTCTCTCTATCTATCTGATTCTCTCTATGGTCAGAATGAGGTATATAATGTGTTTGGAAGAGAGGACAGGTAAAGAGAGAGACATGAGTTACAGAGATGATGAGAAAGGAGAGATGAAGAGAGAGAGATATGAGTTGCGGAGATTATGTGAAGGAGAGATAGAGAGAGAGATATGAGTTGCGGAGATGATGTGAAAGGAGAGGTAAAGAGAGAGCTATGAGTTACCGAGATGATGAAAAAGAAGAGATGAAGAGAGAGATATGAGTTGCGGAGATTATGTAAAGGAGAGATAGAGAGAGATATAAGTTATGGAGATGATGTGAAAGGAGAGATAGAAAGAGAGATATGAGTTGCGGAGATGATGTGAAAGGAGAGATAAAGAGAGAGATATGAGTTACAGAGATGATGAAAAAGAAGAGATAAAGAGTGAGATATGAGTTATGGAGATGGTGTGAAAGGAGAGATAAAGAGAGAGGTATGAGTTGCGGAGTTGATGTGAAAGGAGAGGTAAAGAGAGCTATGAGTTACAGAGATGATTAAAAAAAAGAAGAAATAAAGAGAGAGATATGAGTTACAGAGATGATGAAAAAGAAGAGATAAAGAGTGAGATATGAGTTATGGAGATGGTGTGAAAGGAGAGATAAAGAGAGAGTTATGAGTTACAGAGATGATGAAAAAGAAGAGATAAAGAGTGAGATATAAGTTATGGAGATGATGTGAAAGGAGACATGAGTTACGAAGATTATGTGAAAGCAGAGATAGAAAGAGAGATATGAGTTATGGAGATGATGTGAAAGGAGAAATAAAGAGAGAGGTAGGAGTTACAGAGATGATGTGAAAGGAGAGGTAAAGAGAGAGCTATGAGTTATGGAGATGATGTGAATGGAGAGATAAAGAGAGAGATATGAGTTACAGAGATGATGAAAAAGAAGAGATAAAGAGTGAGATATGAGTTATGGAGATGGTGTGAATGGAGAGATAAAGAGAGAGGTATGAGTTGCAGAGATGATGTGAAAGGAGAGGTAAAGAGAGAGCTATGAGTTACAGAAATTATGAGAAAGGAGAGATAAAGAGAGAGATATGAGTTACGGGGGTGATGTTATTTTGAGCCACACTCTTCTGGAGGAAGTCATTACTCTTCTACAGCGGCTGGACGCTAGTGACCATTTATCATCTGCCTGATCCTCTGGTCTCTCTAAAGTCCAGCCATAGAGCAGCCCTGCTGAGAGAGAGAGAGAAAGAGAGAGAGAGAGAGAGAGAGAGAGAGAGAGATAGAGAGAGAGGGGGAGAGAGAGCGAGAGAGAGAGAGAGAGAGAATGAGCGAGAATGAGCGAGAGTCAGTCAGAGAGAACGTAAGAGATAGAGAGAGAGTGAGAGAATTAGAGGGAGAGTGAGAGAGAATAATTAGAGGAGTGATAAAGAGAGCTCTGTAAAGAGAGAGAGAGAAAGAGACACAAAAAACAAAGAAAAAGAGCGAGTTAGAACAATAGTCTGGACAGCATGAAAAATAGAGAGTAGAAATAACAGAGTATAAAAGATGAAAGAAGAGAAAGAGAGAGAGAGGACTAGATAGAAAGTGTAAGTAATAAAAGAGAAGAAAGTAGAGAGAAAGAGAGAACGGTGAAGTAAGAAAGTAGCGAAAGTGACAGAGAGATAAAAAGAAAGGTAGATGGAAAGGAGGAGACAGATATAAAGAGAATGTAAATGAGAGAAAACAAAAGAGAGAGAAAGGAGGGAAGAGGAGTTAGAGAGATGAAAATGAGAACAACAGCTTAAGCAGCAATAGAAAGAAGAGACAAAGGGAAAATGAGAGGAGTAAAAAAACATGGTGAGAGAAAGAAGTGAGAGACAAAGGAAGAAGTAAAGAGAGTGAGAGAGAGGAGTGGGAGAGATGGACTGAGAGATAGAGGGAAGGAGTGGGAGAGATGGAGAGAGAGAGGGATGACGTGAGAGATGGAGGGAGAGATAGAAGGAGAGAGAGAGAAGGAATGGCAGAGATGGAGGGAGAGAGAGGGAAGGAGTGGGAATGATGGATGGAGAGAGAGAGGGAAGAAGTGGGAGAGATAGAGGTAGAGAACGAGGGAAGGAGTGAGGGAGATAGAGGGAGAGAGATGGAAGGGGGTAGAGAGATGGAGGGAGAAAGAGGGAGAGATAGAGGAAGAGCGAGAGGGAAGGAGTAGGGGAGAAAGAGAGGGGGAAGGAGTAGGGGAGATAGAGGAAGAGAGAGAGTGGAGGAGTAGGGGAGATAGAGGAAGAGAGAGAGGGAAGGAGTAGGGGAGATAGAGGAAGAGAGAGAGAAAAGGAGGTGGGGAGATGGAGGGAGAGAACAAGAGAAGGAGTGGGAGAGAGAGGGAAGTAGCAAGAGGGAAGAGAGAGGGAAGGAGTAGGAGAGGAAGAGAGAGAGGGAACGAGTAGGGGAGATAGAGAGAGGGAAGGAGGTAGAGGGATGGAGGGAGAGATAGAGGTAAGAAGTGAAAATGATGGATGGAGAGAGAGAGAGGGAAGAAGTGGAAAAGAAAGAGGGAGATTGAGAGGGAAGAAAGTGGAGAGATAGAGGGACATAATGAGATAAGGAGTGTTAGAGGGAGAGAACGAGGGAAGGAGTGGGGGAGATAGGAGTGGGAGAGATGGAGGGAGAGAGAGGGAAGGAGGTGGGGAGATAGAGGGAGAGAACAAGAGAAGGAGTGCAAGAAATAGAGAGAAGTAGTGGGGAGATGGAGGGAGAGATAGTGGAAGAGAGAGAGGGAAGGAGTAGGAGAGGAAGAGAGAGAGGGAAGGAGTAGGAGAGGAAGAGAGAGAGGGAACGAGTAGGAGAGGAAGAAAGAGAGGGAAGGAGTAGGAGCGGAAGAGAGAGAGGGAAGGAGTAGGAGCGGAAGAGAGAGAGGGAAGGAGTAGGAGAGAAAGAGAGAGAGGGAAGGAGTAGGAGCGGAAGAGAGAGAGAGGGAAGGAGTAGGAGCGGAAGAGAGAGAGGGAAGGAGTAGGAGAGAAAGAAAGAGAGGGAAGGAGTAGGAGCGGAAGAGAGAGAGGGAAGGAGTAGGAGCGGAAGAGAGAGAGGGAAGGAGTAGGAGAGGAAGAGAGGGGGGGAAGGAGTAGGAGAGGAAGAGAGAGAGGGAAGGAGTAGGAGAGGAAGAGAGAGAGGGAAGGAGTAGTAGAGGAAGAGAGAGAGGGAAGGAGTAGGAGAGGAAGTGAGAGAGGGAAGGAGTAGGAGAGGAAGTGAGAGAGGGAAGGAGTAGGAGAGGAAGAGAGAGAGGGAAGGAGTAGGAGAGAAAGAGGGAGAGGAAAGGAGTGTGGGAGATGGAGAGAGAGAGATAGAAGGAGGTGGAGAGATGGAGGAAGAGATAGAGAGAGAGGGAAGGAGGTGGAGAGATGGAGGGAGAGGGAGACGGAAGGAGTAGGGGAGATAGAGAGAGAGGGAAGGAGTAGAAGAGATAGAGAGAAGGAGAGAGAGGGAAGGAGGTGGAGAGATGGAGGGAGAGATAGAGAGAGAGGGAAGGAGGTGGAGAGATGGAGGGAGAGGGAGAGGGAAGGAGTAGGGGAGATAGAGAGAGAGGGAAGGAGGTGGAGAGATGGAGGGAGAGGGAAAGGGAAGGAGTAGGGGAGATAGAGAGAGAGGGAAGGAGGTGGAGAGATAGAGAGAAGGAGGCGGAGAGATGGAGGGAGCGATAGAGGAAGAGGGAGAGGGAAGGAGTAGAAGAGATAGAGAAGGAAGGAGTAGGGGAGATGGAGAGAGAGATAGAGGAAGAGGGAGAGGGAAGGAGTAGGGGAGATAGAGAGAAGGAGGTGGAGAGACGGAGGGAGAGATAGAGGGAGAGGGAAGGAGTAGGGGAGATAGAGAGAAGGAGGTGGAGAGATGGAGGGAGAGATAGAGGAAGAGGAAGAGGGAAGGAGTAGGGGAGATAGAGAGAAGGAGGTGGAGAGATGGAGGGAGAGAGAGGAAGAGGGAGAGGGAAGGAGTAGGGGAGATAGAGAGAAGGAGGTGGAGAGACGGAGGGAGCGATAGAGGAAGAGGGAGAGGGAAGGAGTAGGGGAGATAGAGAGAAGGAGGTGGAGAGACGGAGGGAGCGATAGAGGAAGAGGGAGAGGGAAGGAGTAGGGGAGATAGAGAGAAGGAGGTGGAGAGACGGAGGGAGCGATAGAGGAAGAGGGAGAGGGAAGGAGTAGGGGAGATAGAGAGAAGGAGGTGGAGAGACGGAGGGAGCGATAGAGGAAGAGGGAGAGGGAAGGAGTAGGGGAGATAGAGAGAAGGAGGTGGAGAGACGGAGGGAGCGATAGAGGAAGAGGGAGAGGGAAGGAGTAGGGGAGATAGAGAGAAGGAGGTGGAGAGACGGAGGGAGCGATAGAGGAAGAGGGAGAGGGAAGGAGTAGGGGAGATAGAGAGAAGGAGGTGGAGAGACGGAGGGAGCGATAGAGGAAGAGGGAGAGGGAAGGAGTAGGGGAGATGGAGAGACGGAGGGAGCGATAGAGGAAGAGGAAGAGGGAAGGAGTAGGGGAGATAGAGAGATGGAGGAAGAGGGAGAGGGAAGGAGTAGGGGAGATAGAGAGAAGGAGGTGGAGAGACGGAGGGAGCGATAGAGGAAGAGGGAGAGGGAAGGAGTAGGGGAGATAGAGAGAAGGAGGTGGAGAGACGGAGGGAGCGATAGAGGAAGAGGGAGAGGGAAGGAGTAGGGGAGATAGAGAGAAGGAGGTGGAGAGACGGAGGGAGCGATAGAGGAAGAGGGAGAGGGAAGGAGTAGGGGAGATGGAGAGACGGAGGGAGCGATAGAGGAAGAGGAAGAGGGAAGGAGTAGGGGAGATAGAGAGATGGAGGAAGAGGGAGAGGGAAGGAGTAGGGGAGATAGAGAGAAGGAGGTGGAGAGACGGAGGGAGCGATAGAGGAAGAGGGAGAGGGAAGGAGTAGGGGAGATAGAGAGAAGGAGGTGGAGAGATGGAGGGAGAGATAGAGGAAGAGGGAGAGGGAAGGAGTAGGGGAGATAGAGAGAAGGAGGCGGAGAGATGGAGGGAGCGATAGAGGAAGAGGGAGAGGGAAGTAGTAGGGGAGATAGAGAGAAGGAGGCGGAGAGATGGAGGGAGCGATAGAGGAAGAGGGAGAGGGAAGGAGTAGGGGAGATAGAGAGAGAAGGAAGGAGTAGGGGAGATGAAGAGAGATATAGAGGAAGAGGGAGAGGGAAGGAGTAGGGGAGATAGAGAGAAGGAGGTGGAGAGATGGAGGGAGTGATAGAGGAAGAGGGAGAGGGAAGGAGTAGGGGAGATAGAGAGAAGGAGGTGGAGAGATGGAGGCAGAGATAGAGGAAGAGGGAGAGGGAAGGAGTAGGGGAGATAGAGAGAAGGAGGCGGAGAGATGGAGGGAGCGATAGAGGAAGAGGGAGAGGGAAGGAGTAGGGGAGATAGAGAGAGAGGGAAGGAGGTGGAGAGATGGAGGGAGAGATAGAGGAAGAGGGAGAGGGAAGGAGTAGGGGAGATAGAGGAAGAGGGAGAGAGAAGGAGTAGGGGAGATAGAGAGAAGGAGGTGGAGAGATGGAGGGAGAGAGAGGAAGAGGGAGAGGGAAGGAGTAGAAGAGATAGAAAGAGAGGGAAGGAGGTGAAGAGATGGAGGGAGAGATAGAGGGAGAGGGAAGGAGTAGGGGAGATAGAGAGAGAGATAGAGGAAGAGGGAGAGGGAAGGAGTAGAAGAGATAGAAAGAGAGGGAAGGAGGTGAAGAGATGGAGGGAGAGATAGAGGGAGAGGGAAGGAGTAGGGGAGATAGAGAGAGAGGGAAGGAGGTGGAGAGATGGAGGGAGAGATAGAGGAAGAGGGAGAGGGAAGGAGTAGGGGAGATAGAGGAAGAGGGAGAGAGAAGGAGTAGGGGAGATAGAGAGAAGGAGGTGGAGAGATGGAGGGAGAGAGAGGAAGAGGGAGAGGGAAGGAGTAGAAGAGATAGAAAGAGAGGGAAGGAGGTGAAGAGATGGAGGGAGAGATAGAGGGAGAGGGAAGGAGTAGGGGAGATAGAGAGAGAGATAGAGGAAGAGGGAGAGGGAAGGAGTAGAAGAGATAGAAAGAGAGGGAAGGAGGTGAAGAGATGGAGGGAGAGATAGAGGGAGAGGGAAGGAGTAGGGGAGATAGAGAGAAGGAGGTGGAGAGACGGAGGGAGCGAGGGAGGAGTGTTGTCTGCAGGGCTGTTGTTGTGGTGCTGATGTAACACAGAGAAATGTGTTGTCAGTAGACGAGGGCTGTGTTGAGTGTGATTGGCTGTGAGGAGCGTATGTGCTGTAATTAGAGTCACAGGCAGCTCCAGATCTCACAACCACGTCCAGTTCACTCCAAACACCCGACTGATACACACCGTTTACAGGAGAATCCATTACAGTCACTTCTAAACCCACACAGTTACCTGTAAAACTCACATCACTGACCGACTGACCGATTCCTGACCCCATCAAACTTTCCTCCCTGTTACAAACATCTACAAAGCAAAATCTGATGGAGAGCGAAGGCGAGTCTGTGTAACAGCTTTCTAAAGTTTGGAACTGCAGTTAAAAATTACAGGATCGCAACAGTTTAATATCGCTGATCAAAAGTTGGAATCAATTTTTAAAGGCTTAAAATTGTTGATCAAAGGTTCACACATTTACACACACATTACTGACAATGTTCAAAAACTCTGATCAAAAGTTAGAATTACAGTTTAATGGCTTGATGTTCTCAAATTTAAAATTGTTGTTCCAAAGTTAAAAATGTATGTTTTCACATTTAAAATTACTGTTTCAAAGTTCAAAATTACTGTTCTCATATTTTAGATTACTGTCAAAGTTCAGTTTTATTGTCCTCATATTTTAAATTACTGTTTCAAAGTTCAAAATTACTGTTCTCATATTTTAGATTACTGTCAAAGTTCAGTTTTATTGTCCTCATATTTTAAATTACTGTTTCAAAGTTCAAAATTACTGTTCTCATATTTTAAATTACTGTCCAAAAGTTCAGTTTTATTGTCCTCATATTTTAAATTACTGTTTCAAAGTTCAAAATTACTGTTCTCATATTTTAAATTACTGTCCAAAAGTTCAGTTTTATTGTCCTCATATTTTAAATTACTGTTTCAAAGTTCAAAATTACTGTTCTCATATTTTAAATTACTGTCCAAAAGTTCAGTTTTATTGTCCTCATATTTAAAATTACTGTTCCAAAGTTCAGAATGATTGTTCTCATGTTTAAAATTACTGTGCAAAAGTTCAGTTTATTGTCCTCACATTTAAAATTACTGTTTCAAAGTTCAAAATTACTGTTCTCATGTTTAAAATTACTGTGCAAAAGTTCAGTTTATTGTCCTCACATTTAAAATTACTGTTCCAATGTTCAAAATTACTGTTTTTTACATTTAAAATTACTGTTCCAAAGTTCAAAACTACTGTTCTCATATTTAAAATTACTGTTCCAAAGTTCAGAATTATTGATCTCAAGTTTCAAATTGTTATCCGAAAGTGCAGATTTATTGTTCTCACATTTAAAATGATTATTCAATAGTTCAGAATGATTGTTTTTATATCTAAAATTACTGGTCAAAAGTTTAGAATGATTGTTTTCATGTTTAAAATGATTATTCTAAAGTTCATATTTGCTGTTCTCACATTTAAAATTACATTCGAAAATTCAGAATTGTTGTTTTTATATTTAAAATTGCTGTTCTAAAGTTCAGAATTGTTGTTTTTACATTTAAAATTGCTGTTCTAAAGTTCAGAATTGTTCTCATGTTTAAAAGTACTGCTTTAAAGTTCTGAATTACTGTTCGCACATTAACAAATTAATATTCTATAGTTCAGACTTGTTGTTCTCACGTTTAAAATTACTGTCCTAAAGTTGAGATTTATTGTTCTCACATTTAAAATTACTGTTCTAAAGTTCAGAATTATTGTTCTCATGTTTAAAATTACTGTTCCAAAGTTTAATATTATTGTTTTCACATTTGAATTGACTGTTCTGAAGTTCCGAATTACTTTTCTCACATTTAAAATTACTGTTCTGAAGTTCCAAATTACTTTTCTCACATTTAAAATTGCTGCTCTTAAAGTCTCATGTTTAATATTATACTAAAGTTCGAATCACTGCTCTAACATTTTAAAATAATATTTTGAAGTTCAGAATTACTGTTCCCATGTTTAAAAGTACTGTTTGAAAGTTCAGAATTACTATCCTCACATTTAAAATTAATATTCTGAAGTTCAGATATACTATTTTCACATTTACAATTGCTGTTCAGAATGTGCTGTCTCACCAACACAGTCAATTTCACTCTAAACACTCTGCTAATATCTACAGCTAACAGGAGGATCCATTAAAATCAAATTTCAATGTACACATTTTCCCACACATTGCTGGCAGTGTTTAAAAGTTGGAATCACTGTTCAAAAGTTTACAGTTGTTAATTAAAAGTTTAACGTTGCTGTTCAAAGTTTAAAATCATTGATTAAATCTTGAAATTACAGTTTAATGGCTTGAAATCATTTAACAAAAGTTTGGAATCAACATTTAAAGGTTTAAAATTTGAAATCACTGTTCTTACATTTTAAAAGTTCAGAATCACAGTTTTAACATATAAAAGATCTGTTCTAAGGTTTAAAATAACAGTTTTCATGATTAGAATTACTGTTCTATAGTTTAAAATCACTGTTCTCACATTTAAAATAGCTGTTCTAACATTTAAAATTATTGTTGTAAAGTTTAAAATCACTGTTCTCATGCTTAAAATTACAGTTCTAACATAAATAAATTACTGTTGTAACATTTAAAATTACTGGTGTAAAGTTTAAATTCACTGTTCTCATGCTTAAAATTCTACAGTTCTAAAGTCATGAAACACTTCTAACATTAAAAATTACTGCTCTTCAATTTGAAATTACTGTTCCTACGTTTACAATGAAAAAAAGTTTAAATCACTGTTCTCACATTTAAAAATACTGCTCTAAAGTCTGAAATCAGTGTTTTCATTCTTGTAAAACTGATTTGCTTGCAGACATTTGTTTAAAAATACCATTGCTGTCTAAAGAATAACATGCATCTCCAAAATACTGACTTTACAGGAGACAGCCAAAACATTCCTAACTTTGAATGTTAGTTAATATATATAGATCTTATTTTGAAGTGATTTTCAAGCAGTTTTGTTAATCATTTCACAATGTGAAATTCAATTTAAAAAATTAAAATCTACAAAAAAGTTATTCCTGATCTAATTTCTAAGTTAAAAAAATGTAGAAGGCTGGTGTAAAACACAGAGGGTCTACACTCATAAAGAATATTTATAACAATTTCATGTAAGAGGCTTTCTGTGAGGGAGCTTTTAGAGGTGGACGTCTGGTTCCATTCACCACCACTGTGTCAGTTTCCTTGGGGAAAGTTATTTAAGCCGTACTCACAGCTGCCAGGTGGGCAGGAGGTGCAGAAGCAGAAAGTCCAGAACTAGTCGGTACCGAGACAGCTTCTTCCCTCAGGCCATCAACGGCCAGTATTGGAGTACTGGTCAGTGGGCTGGTCATTAAACCTCCTACCTGAATCATCATCATGATGATCTCCAGGGACAATCCACACCACATACACACCTCATTATAGACTCCCTCTGCACTCTACTGGTACTTCAGTCTAGACCATCTACCACCTGCATATATAGACTGACCTCGTCACATCTTTATATATATATAATTTTTTTTGTTTTTTTGTTACCCCGTTCTTTAATGGTCAGGACACCAACCAAAACTATCCAGACAGCAGTGTCCTGTGGGCGGCGTCCTGTGTCCACTGATGAAGAACTAGAGGAACACAAACTGTGCAGCAGCAGATGAGCTACTGTCTCTGATGTTACTAAATATATGAACTTGAGTGACGTCCCATTCTTAATCTATAGGGTTTAATATGGGTGTTTATGTTGAACCGTTCTTCCAGAAGACCATTGGTAAGGTCAGACACTGATGTTGGACGAGAAGGTCTGGCTCACAGTCTCCGCTCTAGTTCATCCTAAAGGTGTTCTATCAGGTTGAGGTCAGGACTCTGTGCAGGCCAGTCAAGTTCTTCTACACCAAACTCGCTCCTCCATGTCTTTATGGAGCTGCTCTGTGCACTGGTGGGCCGTCAGGTTGGAACAGGAAGGGGCTGTCCTCAAACTGTCCCCACAAAGTTGGGAGCATGAAATTGTCTAGAATCTCTTGGTCGGCTGAAGCATTAAGAGTTCCTTTCACTGGCTGAGTGAAAAGGAGAATGCGTGCCAGGCCTTCTCGTCCAACATCAGTGTCTGATCTCACAAATGTGCTTCTGGAAGAACAGTCAAGCAATCCCATGAACACTCTCCTAAACCGTGTGGAGAGCCTTCCCAGGGGAGTTGAAGCCCACCTCCTGAAAAACAACCCCACACCATAATACCCCCCCCCCACCAAACTTTACACTCGGCACAATTCAATCAGACAAGTACTGTTCTCATGGCAACCACCAAACCCAGACTTGTCCATCGGATTGCCAGACGGAGAAGCATGAATGGTCACTCCAGAAAACACTCCACAGGTCTCCACTGCTCTAGAGTCCAGTGGCGGCGTGCTTTACACCACTGCATCTAACGCTTTGCATTGCACTCGGTGATGTAAGGCTTGGATGCAGCTGCTCAGCCATGTAGACACATTCCACGAAGCTCTCTACACTCTGTTCCTGACCTGATCTGAAGGCCATATGAAGTTTGGAGGTCTGTAGTAATTGATTCTGCAGAAAGTTGGTGACCTCTTCGCAATATGCTCCTCAGCATCCTATATATATATATATATAGCAAAGAAGGTTCTGGAGGAAATTTGGTCCTCATAAATACACATATATATATATATACACACCAGGCCCAGTCCAGCCACCAGCATGTATTCTATCCACATTTCTCTTTATCTTATTTTATATTTATGTCTATTTGTTTAGTGGACACTTGTATCTACAGCGATTTTTAAACTGTTAAGTAGTGTTTACGTCATTCAGACTTTTATAAACTAATGTTATTATTTTCAGCCATCCGGGTTGAATCCTGTACCAAAGACCGCACTGCAGATCTTATTCACACTAAAGTAAATACTATCACTCTCCATTATAAACACACACTATCACCAAACCCAGCCACGTAACTCAATAGCACAGTCCTGCATGTGTTTGGACAAAACAACAATGAACATGAGAATGAGCTGCGTCTGCAAGTCTGCATGTGTTTATCTGACACTGCAGAGGAACTGGAATGTAGAAAACAACGTAAAACTGTCCAATAGGACGTCCCTCGCCTCCACTGAGCTGATAGCACAGCGTCGCTCATAGAGGGAATCATATTTACACACTTCCCTCTTTTCCAGTAACGTAGTCAATCAGCCCAGACCTAGCTTAATGTATAGTAAACACATTACAGAACCTTGTAGTCACCAATTCTATATGTATGCAAGTGAATCTGGAGAGAAGTATTGGAGAGGAATCTGGAGAGAAGTATTGT
This sequence comes from Megaleporinus macrocephalus, assembly GCA_021613375.1. Lineage (NCBI taxonomy): Eukaryota > Metazoa > Chordata > Actinopteri > Characiformes > Anostomidae > Megaleporinus > Megaleporinus macrocephalus. The sequence goes on along the minus strand of CM038702.1, from coordinate 66,012,977 downwards.
AAAGGAATCGAGAGAAGTATTGGAGGGGAATCTGGAGAAAAGTATTGGAGAGGAATCTGGAGAGAAGTATTGGAGAGGAATCTAGAGAGAAATATTGTAGAGGAATCTGGAGAGAAGTATTGGAGAGAAGTATTGTAAAGGAATCGAGAGAAGTATTGAAGAGGAATCTAGAGAGAAATATTGTAGAGGAATCTGGAGAGAAGTATTGTAAAGGACTCGAGAGAAGTATTGGAGGGGAATCTGGAGAGAAGTATTGGTGAGGAATCTGGAGAGAAGTATTGGAGAGGAATCTAGAGAGAAATATTGTAGAGGAATCTGGAGAGAAGTATTGGAGAGGAATCTAGAGAGAAATATTGTAGAGGAATCTGGAGAGAAGTATTGGAGAGGAATCTAGAGAGAAATATTGTAGAGGAATCTGGAGAGAAGTGTTGGAGAGGAATCTGGGGAGAAGTATTGTAGAGGAATGGTGGAGAGAAGTATTGTAGAGGAATGGTGGAGAGAAGTATTGAGAGGAATCTGGAGAGAAGTATTGGAGAGGAATCTGGAGAGAAGTATTGTAGAGGAATCTGGAGAGAAGTGTTGGAGAGGAATCTAGAGAGAAATATTGGTGAGGAATCTGGAGAGAAGTATTGTAGAGGAATCTGGAGAGAAGTGTTGGAGAGGAATCTAGAGAGAAATATTGGTGAGGAATCTGGAGAGCAATATTGTAGAGGGGTCTGGAGAATAGTATTGGAGAGGGATCTAGAGAGAAGTATTAGAGATAGATCTGGAGAGAAGTATTGTAGAGGGATCTGGAGAGAAGTATTGTAGAGGAATGGTGGAGAGAGGTATTGTAGAGGAATGGTGGAGAGAAGTATTGTAGAGGAATGGTGGAGAGAAGTATTGTAGAGGAATGGTGGAGAGAAGTATTGGTGAGGAATCTGGAGAAAAGTGTTGGAGAGGAATCTGGAGAGAAGTGTTGGAGAGGAATGGTGGAGAGAAGTGTTGGAGAATAATGGTGGAGAGAAGTGTTGGAGAGGAATGATGGAGAGAAGTGTTGGAGAGCAATGGTGGAGGGTAGTGTTGGAGAGGAATGGTGGAGAGAAGTGTTGGAGAGTAATGGTGGAGGGTAGTGTTGGAGAGTAATGGTGGAGGGTAGTGTTGGAGAGGAATCTGGAGAGAAGTATTGTAGAGGAATCTGGAGAGAAGTATTGGAGAGGAATCTGGAGAGAAGTATTGGAGAGGAATCTGGAGAGAAGTATTGGAGAGGAATCTGGAGAGAAATATTGTAGAGGAATGGTGGAGAGAAGTATTGTAGAGGAATCTGGGGAGAAATATTGTAGAGGAATCTGGAGAGAAGTATTGTAGAGGAATCTGGAGAGAAGTATTGGAGAGGAATCTGGAGAGAAATATTGTAGAGGAATCTGGAGAGAAGTATTGGAGAGGAATGGTGGAGAGAAGTATTGTAGAGGAATCTGGGGAGAAATATTGTAGAGGAATCTGGAGAGAAGTATTGTAGAGGAATCTGGAGAGAAGTATTGTAGAGGAATCTGGAGAGAAGTATTGTAGAGGAATGGTGGAGAGAAGTATTGTAGAGGAATGGTGGAGAGAAGTATTGTAGAGGAATCTGGAGAGAAGTATTGTAGAGGAATCTGGAGAGAAGTATTGTAGAGGAATCTGGAGAGAAATATTGTAGAGGAATGGTGGAGAGAAGTATTGTAGAGGAATCTGGGGAGAAATATTGTAGAGGAATCTGGAGAGAAGTATTGTAGAGGAATCTGGAGAGAAGTATTGTAGAGGAATCTGGAGAGAAGTATTGTAGAGGAATCTGGAGAGAAGTATTGGAGAGGAATCTGGAGAGAAGTATTGGAGAGGAATCTGGAGAGAAGTATTGGAGAGGAATCTGGAGAGAAGTATTGGAGAGGAATCTGGAGAGAAGTATTGGAGAGGAATCTGGAGAGAAATATTGTAGAGGAATCTGGAGAGAAGTATTGGAGAGGAATCTGGAGAGAAGTATTGGAGAGGAATGGTGGAGAGAAGTATTGGAGAGGAATCTGGAGAGAAATATTGTAGAGGAATGGTGGAGAGAAGTATTGTAGAGGAATCTGGAGAGAAGTATTGTAGAGGAATCTGGAGAGAAATATTGTAGAGGAATGGTGGAGAGAAGTATTGTAGAGGAATCTGGAGAGAAGTATTGTAGAGGAATCTGGAGAGAAGTATTGGAGAGGAATCTGGAGAGAAGTATTGGAGAGGAATCTGGAGAGAAGTATTGGAGAGGAATGGTGGAGAGAAGTATTGGAGAGGAATCTGGGGAGAAATATTGTAGAGGAATCTGGAGAGAAATATTGTAGAGGAATCTGGAGAGAAGTATTGTAGAGGAATCTGGAGAGAAGTGTTGGAGAGGAATGGTGGAGAAAAGTGTTGGAGAGTAATGGTGGAGGGTAGTGTTGGAGAGGAGTGTTGGAGAGGAATCTGGAAAGAAGTATTGTAGAGGAATCTGGAGAGAAGTGTTGTAGAGGAATCTGGAGAGAAGTGTTGGAGAGGAATCTGGAGAGAAGTGTTGGAGAGGAATGGTGGAGAAAAGTGTTGGAGAGTAATGGTGGAGGGTAGTGTTGGAGAGAAGTATTGTAGAGGAATGGTGGAGAGAAGTATTGGAGAGGAATCTGGAGAGAAGTGTTGGAGAGGAATCTGGAGAGGAATGGTGGAGAGAAGTATTGTAAAGGAATCGAGAGAAGTATTGTAAAGGAATCGAGAGAAGTATTGTAGAGGAATGGTGGAGAGAAGTATTGTGGAGAGGAATCTGGAGTACTTTGGGATTATTAAAAAGACTAAAGATATTTCTTAGTTGTTTTGGTATTTTTATTTTATTAACAGCAAAACAGTATAATAATATTTTATATCAGTGTGAATGTGGGGTATTTGTGGTAAATGTGGGGTATTTCTGGTGAATGTGGGTGTATTTAAGATGAATATTGTTGTATTTGAAATGAATGTAGGAGTGTTTGAGGTTATTGTGGGGTGTTTGAGAAGAATGTGTGGGTGTTTGAGAAGAATGTGTGGGTGTTTGAGAAGAATGTGGGGGTATTTGAGGGTAGAACTGACATCTATATATTCTTTTTCTCAGTTTCTTGTCAATCTTCCTTTGTCTCTTCTTCTTTCACCTTTTCTTTTTTCTTTTCCTCTTCTGTCAACTCTCTCTCTCTTTTATGCTTTCTCTCTTTAGCTCAGTCTTTCTCTGACTGTCCCTCCATATTATTATTCCCACTTATACCCTCTCTCTCTCTCTCTCTCTCACCCTCTCTCTCTCTCTCTCACCCTCTCTCTCTCTCTCTTTCTCTCTCTCTCTCTCTCTCTCTCTCTCTCTCTCTCTCTCTCTCTCTCTCTCTCTCACTCACTCACTCACCATCTCTCTTTCCCTCCTCTGTCTTTCTCTCTTCCCCTCTGAAACCTCAAACCCCATCCGCTCCCTTCATTTGTACAGAAAACGCCTCGGACCTTTTTTGGACAGATTGCCAAAATAGCAGCACTTAAGCCTTCGCCTGACATGGCGCTGCATTCTGCCTGCATGGTAATGAGCGAAAACACTGAAAGCGAGGCAGAGACAAAGAAAGGGAAGGCGAGGGAATACTGGAGGCAACAACAGCTATGAATAGTTGGTATGCATAACAGATATTTCGATAGTTATAATTCAGATACAGCCTCTGCATTATAAGTAAGCGTGTTCCTCCGGTTCCCCGAGAAGGACGGCGTGGACTGCTCCCGTTTTCCACATCCGATTATAAATAAATGAATTCAGCTTTAGAATGAATCGCACCCTGTTTCCTCACATACGTGTCCCTCAGGCATGTGTCACTCTGAATAGGCCGTGTGTTCGTCACTGGTGACAGCTTTAAATATGAACGAGGGCCGATTATCAGACGTTTACGATCAGTTCTTTGGAACTCTGTCACACAAAGCACTCTTCTGGCTTCCCGTGAGTCTCTAGTGCATCTAATACAAAGATAAGCTAGAGCTATTACAGCTTAATTACAGTATAGTTGCACATTAATACAGCCTTATTAGTTAAATGTTTGTTTATTATTGGTTTTCATCACTTCTCTGTATTATTCCAGACTTTACTCTGTATTGTGTGTATAGTATTGCTGTTTGTAGTAGCTTATATTCATCTTATACTATAAGGCAGCTTCATGGTTTGACTGAAGGAATTATCATCACCCTGAGTCTCTAAAAACTCCAATGCTAGACGATTAGACAATCACAAATCTCTTTAAAAGCTCTTAAACATCAGAACTCTAGAAACTCTGGGTTTAAATTAGAGACAAACACTTAGGTTATGCCTCAAAATATCAGATCTGTTTTTATAGATCACGTTTTATATAGTCTCTCTCTTTTTCTCATTTTTAAGGTTCTTGTTTTTAGTTAGAAACCATTAGATCCAGTGCAGTGGCAAGAAAAAAAAATATATGACAAATATTTGAAAATAGTTAGTTTTTTTCATTAGATGTGAAATTCAGTTAACAAGACTAAACATTTTATTTCCTTTCTTATTATAAATAAAAAGCTTTTTAAATGAAGCCCTTGTTTTTTACTTAAAGTGATGATACATTAAGTTCAGCATTTAAACAGTAAATATACTGAAATATACTGAAGGGTATGTGTGATGTGTTGGTGTTTTAGTAGCTGATGGTATAAGATGCTGATACTAGGCTACTTCAGTAAACAGGATACACCACTGAATCAGAACACACGGTAGAAATGAAGACGGCCTGGACCGGCCTGAGGACACTTCCTCTAACTGGACCTCTAATTAAATACCCCTGATATAAAGATATCGTCGCCGTCCATGGAAAACCATGAGATTCGGAACAGTAAGTTGACAGGAAAGGTTTAACTTTCAATGAAAGTTAATATTAAAGTTTTTTGGAAGCAAGAATTTCCCACAGTGTAAAAGCAGCTGTCATGTGCAAATAATGCATATGTTGGAATATAATATGGCATATAAAGGAATTCTTGTCGCACTTAATCTCTAAAAACTCCAATGCTAGACGATTAGACTCTCATAGATCTCTTTAAAAGCTCTTAAACATCAAAACTCTAGAAACTCTGGGTTCAATTTAGAGACAAACACTAAGATTATGCCTTAAAACATCACATCTGTTTTTAAAGAATATGTTTTATATAGTATCTCTCAGGTGACAGAACCACTCGTCATCCAATTAGGCAGGCTTTTCTCTTTTTTTAAGGTTCTTTGTCTTAGTTAAAAACCATTAGATCCAAAAAGACATTACTAATCGAATCTTCATGAGGTTTTCTAGTTTTACTGCTCCAGCAGCTCTTTTTGGTTTGATTTACAGGCTAGCATTGTTAAACATCAGCTCTTTAACACTACTCGGGCTGAGTCCCTCCAAGACCCCAGAGAAACAGCACCTGCTGGCCTCAGAAACAGGACTTAGGTCTTGGAACCGTCCACTCAGGCCTAATACAGTGGCAAGAAGTATGTGAACCCTTTGAAATGACCTGGTTTTCTACATGACTTGGGTCAGAAAACGTCCCAAGTGTAGACAAACTCAATGTTCTTAACCTAATACCAAACAAACTGGTATAATATTTCATGTCTGCATTGGACATCCATTAAACATTCACAGTGCTGGTGGAAAAAGTAAGTGAACCCTTATGCTAATGCTAATGACTTTAACCAAAGCTAATTAGAGTCAGGAGTTAGCAAACCTGGAGTCCAATCAATGAAACGAGATTGGAGCGAGGTGTAGAGCTACTCTGAGTCACAAAAGACACTCAAACTTTTTGAGTTTGCTATTAGCAAGAAGCAACTGCTGATGTGAACCATGCCTTGCCAAAAAGAGATCTCTGAAGAGCTACGATCAAAACGGGAAAGCTTTCCAGAGTGATCTCCAAGACTTTAGGTATTAACCATCCACAGTTAGAATCACTGTCTACCAATGGAGACCATTTAGTACTGTGGCTACTCTCCCTAGAAGTGGGCGCCCCGATGTAATAAAAAGAAGTGAAGGTGAAGAATGACTGTTGAGGCAGGAATTAAGAGACTTGGAGTAAAGGAAGTCAGAGAATAAAGTGAGTCAATGAGGGAATAACATGCTGTAATAGAAAGAAGTGGAGGCGGAGAGCGACTGTTGAGGCAGGGATGGAGAGACGTAGAGTAAAGCAAGTCAGAGAATAGAGTGAGTCAGGGAATAAAGTGAGTCAGAGAGAGAATAAAGTGTTGTAGTAAAGAGAAGAGGAGGTGAAGAGTGACTGTTGAGTCAGTAATGGAGAGGTGTAGAGTAAAGCAAGTCAGAGAATAAAGTGAGTCAATGAGGGAATAACATGCTGTAATAAAAAGAAGTGGAGGCGGAGAGTGACTGTTGAGGCAGGAATGGAGAGACATAGAGTAAAGCAAGTCAGAGAAAAAAGCAAGTCAATGAAGGAATAACAGGCTGTAATAAAAAGAAGTGAAGGTGAAGAATGACTGTTTAGGCAAGAATGGAGAGACTTAGAGTAAAGAGAGTCAGAGAATAAAGTGAGTCAATGAGGGAATAACATGCTGTAATAAAGAGAAGTGGAGGCGGAGAGTGACTGTTGAGGCAGTAATGGAGAGATGTAGAGTAAAGCAAGTCAGAGAATAGAGTGAGTCAGGGAATAAAGTGAGTCAGAGAATAAAGTGAGTCAGAGGTAGAATAACATGCTATAATAAAGAGAAGTGGAGGTGAAGAGCGACTGTTGAGGCAGGAATGGAGAGGCGTAGAGTAAAGCAAGTCAGAATAGAGTGAGTCAGGGAATAAAGTGAGTCAGAGAGAGAATAACATGCTGTAATAAAGAGAAGTGGAGGCGGAGAGCGACTGTTGAGGCAGTAATGCAGAGGTGTAGAGTAAAACAAGTCAGAGAAAAAAGCAAGTCAATGAAGGAATAACAGGCTGTAATAAAAAGAAGTGAAGGTGAAGAATGACTGTTGAGGCAGTAATGGAGAGATGTAGAGTAAAGCAAGTCAGAGAATAGAGTGAGTCAGGGAATAAAGTGAGTCAATGAGGGAATAACAGGCTGTAATAAAAAGAAGTGAAGGTGAAGAATGACTGTTGAGGCAGTAATGGAGAGATGTAGAGTAAAACAAGTCAGAGAATAGAGTGAGTCAGGGAATAAAGTGAGTCAGAGAGAGAATAACATGCTGTAATAAAGAGAAGTGAAGGTGAAGAGCGACTGTTGAGGCAGTAATGGAGAGATGTAGAGTAAAGCAAGTCAGAGAATAGAGTGAGTCAGGGAATAAAGTGAGTCAATGAGGGAATAACAGACTGTAATAAAAAGAAGTGGAGGCGGAGAGCGACTGTTGAGGCAGGAATGGAGAGACGTAGAGTAAAGCTAGTCAGGGAATAAAGTGAGTCAGGGAATACAGTGAGTCAGAGAGAGAATAACATGCTGTAATAAAGAGAAGTGGAGGCGGAGAGCGACTGTTGAGGCAGTAATGGAGAGATGTAGAGTAAAACAAGTCAGAGAATAAAGTGAGTCAGGGAATAAAGTGAGTCAGAGAGAGAATAACATGCTGTAATAAAGAGAGATGGAGGTGAAGAGCGACTGTTGAGGCAGTAATGGAGAGACGTAGAGTAAAACAAGTCAGAGAATAAAGTGAGTCAGGGAATAAAGTGAGTCAGGGAATACAGTGAGTCAGAGAGAGAATAACATGCTATAATAAAGAGAAGTGGAGGCGGAGAGTGACTGTTGAGGCAGTAATGGAGAGGCGTAGATGTTTATTCTTCACAGGCGGCTCCAAACCAACAGGTCCAGATGTGAAACTGAGTTAACGAGAAGACGCTGCTTTATTTACTGCCTCTATAAATAAACACTTTAAGATGCTGTTAACTTGTTCCATAAAATAGGAGGTTTTAAAACCAGGAATGAAGAGAGGGTGGATAATGGACATGTGGAAAAATGTTGGATACGTTAAATAAGGCCATTAAAGAGTTAGAACTGGACTGCAAGCAGAATAATATGCAGGATTCAGGACTGTTAATGCAGATCGTCGCACTCGAACTTATTTAAATCTCTCGTTTGCCTTCCTGAAGGTAATAACACACCTAAAATAAGTCTCCCTCTACTTACCTATTATACTCCACTGCTTACCCATTAGACTCCATTATCCTGCGAGTGTCCCCACAGTCCGTTTGACCCAGCGCTGGGCCAGTTGTTTAACCTCTGCCATGCCTAAAGGGGGTGAATATTCATCTGAGATTTCTTCCCCCACCGCCGGCTCCTTAAGTGCTGCCTTTCTAGAGCGTTCCGGCGAAGGTCACATTAACATACGGAGTTTTCATTTCCACAGTAATGTAGAGAGCGAGCGAGGGGAAGGACAGAAAGAGGCGAGCGCCAGAGATAATGACATAAAAATGAAATGTGTTTGAATACAAGACACACGGCTATTTATTAAGCAAGCAGTCCTAACATTAGCTTTTCATACAAATGAAATCTGAACCAAGTGAAAATAATCTGAACGTCAATAGGGAAGCTTCAGGGTCTTCAGCGAAGGTCTCGTGATTTGTTGGAAATAAAAAATACAAGGTTAGTTCACTTTTAATTCATCTATTCGTTCAATTTATGCTGTACCTGACTATGGCGGAGTTCAACCCAGATACAACTGTGCTGAACCTGGCTTGACTGAGCTAGATCTGAGCTCAAAGTGCCTAATACTGAGCTAAACCCGGATATTTCTGAGATAGACGTGGCTACAACTAATTAAAACCGGGCTACTAACTGTGCTCAGATATGACTGAACTCAACTCTGCTATGACTGAGTCTAAGCCTAACTATGACTGGGCTTAACTTGGCTATGACTGAGCTCAAACTACAAAATAGACTAAGCTCAACTTGGGTTTGACTGAGAAAACCCAGCTACAACTTGGTTTAAACTGACTAAGACTAAGTAAAGTCTAGTTATAACACTGAGCTTAAGGCAGGTGTGAGAGAGCTCAACACACTATGACTGAATTGACTTAGCTACAATTAAATTTGAACTAAGACTGAGTAAAAGCAGCTATAACTGATGTGAACTCAACTATTACTAAGTAAAAATTCACCAAAACTGAGCTCAACTTAACTATAACTGAACTTTACTCGACTATGACTGATCTCAACTCGACTGTGACTAACACTCGACTATGACTGATCTCAACTCGTGATCTCAACTCGACTGTGACTAACACTCGACTATGACTGATCTCAACTCTACTATGACTGATCTCAACTCGACCATAACTGAGCTCAACTTGACACTAACTGAACTTTACTCGACTATGACTGATCTCAACTCGACTATGACTGATCTCAACTTGACACTAACTGATCTCAACTCGACTATGACTGATCTCAACTCGACTATGACTGATCTCAACTTGACACTAACTGATCTCAACTCGACTATGACTGATCTCAACTCGACTGTGACTAACACTCGACTATGACTGATCTCAACTCGACTATAACTGATCTCAACTTGACTATGACTGATCTCAACTCGACTATGACTGATCTCAACTCGACTATGACTGATCTCAACTTGACTATGACTGATCTCAACTCGACTATGACTGATCTCAACTCGACTATGACTGATCTCAACTCGACTACGACTGATCTCAACTCGACTATGACTGATCTCAACTCGACTATAACTGATCTCAACTCGACTATGACTGATCTCAACTCGACTATGACTGATCTCAACTCTACTATGGCTGATCTTAACGCGACTATGACTGAGTAACGCTTGATTATAACTGATCTCAACTCGACTATGACTAATCTCAACTCGACTATGACTGATCTCAACTCGACTATGACTGATCTCAACTCGACTACAACTGATCTCAACTCTACTATGACTGATCTCAACTCTACTATAACTGATCTCAACTCGACTATGACTGATCTCAACTCGACTATGACTGATCTCAACTCTACTATGACTGATCTCAACTCGACTATGACTGATCTCAACTCGACTATGACTGATCTCAACTCGACTATAACTGATCTCAACTCGACTATAACTGATCTCAACTCTACTATAACATCTCAACTCGACTATGACTGATCTCAACTCTACTATAACTGGTCTCAGCTCTACTATGACTGAGTAACACTCGACTATGACTGATCTCAACTCGACTATGACTGATCTCAACTCTACTATAACTGGTCTCAGCTCTACTATGACTGAGTAACACTCGACTATGACTGATCTCAACTCGACTATGACTGATCTCAACTCTACTATAACTGGTCTCAGCTCTACTATGACTGAGTAACACTCGACTATGACTGATCTCAACTCTACTATAACTGATCTCAACTCGACTATGACTGATCTCAACTCTACTATAACTGGTCTCAGCTCTACTATGACTGAGTAACACTCGACTATGACTGATCTCAACTCGACTATGACTGATCTCAACTCGACTATAACTGATCTCAACTCGACTATAACTGATCTCAACTCTACTATAACTGATCTCAACTCGACTATGACTGATCTCAACTCGACTATGACTGATCTCAACTCGACTATAACTGATCTCAACTCGACTATAACTGATCTCAACTCTACTATAACTGATCTCAACTCGACTATGACTGATCTCAACTCTACTATAACTGGTCTCAGCTCTACTATGACTGAGTAACACTCGACTATGACTGATCTCAACTCTACTATAACTGATCTCAACTCGACTATGACTGATCTCAACTCTACTATAACTGGTCTCAGCTCTACTATGACTGAGTAACACTCGACTATGACTGATCTCAACTCGACTATGACTGATCTCAACTCGACTATAACTGATCTCAACTCTACTATAACTGATCTCAACTCTACTATAACTGATCTCAACTCGACTATGACTGATCTCAACTCGACTATGACTGATCTCAACTCGACTATGACTGATCTCAACTCGACTATAACTGATCTCAACTCGACTATGACTGATCTCAGCTCGACTATGACTGAGTAAAACTCGACTATGACTGATCTCAACTCTACTATGACTGATCTCAACTCGACTATGACTGATCTCAACTCGACTATGACTAATCTCAACTCTACTATGACTGATTTCAACTCTACTATGACTGATTTCAACTTGACTATGACTGATTTCAACTCGACTATGACTGAGTAACACTCGACTATGACTGATTTCAACTCGACTATGACTGATCTCAACTCGACTATGACTGATCTCAACTCGACTATGACTGATTTCAACTCGACTATGACTGATCTCAACTCGACTATGACTGATCTCAACTCGACTATGACTGATCTCAACTCGACTATGACTGATCTCAACTCGACTATGACTAATCTCAACTCTACTATGACTGATTTCAACTCTACTATGACTGATTTCAACTTGACTATGACTGATTTCAACTTGACTATGACTGAGTAACACTCGACTATGACTGATTTCAACTCGACTATGACTGATCTCAGCTCGACTATGACTGATCTCAACTCGACTATGACTGATTTCAACTCGACTATGACTGATCTCAACTCGACTATGACTGATCTCAACTCGACTATGACTGATCTCAACTCTACTATGACTGATCTCAACTCGACTATGACTGATTTCAACTCGACTATGACTGATCTCAACTCGACTATGACTGATCTCAACTCGACTACAACTGATCTCAACTCTACTATGACTGATCTCAACTCTACTATAACTGATCTCAACTCGACTATGACTGATCTCAACTCGACTATGACTGATCTCAACTCGACTATGACTGATCTCAACTCTACTATGACTGATCTCAACTCGACTATGACTGATTTCAACTCGACTATGACTGATCTCAACTCGACTATGACTGATCTCAACTCGACTATGACTGATTTCAACTCGACTATGACTGATCTCAACTCGACTATGACTGATCTCAACTCGACTATGACTGATTTCAACTTGACTATGACTGAGTAACACTCGACTATGACTGATTTCAACTCGACTATGACTGATCTCAACTCGACTATGACTGATCTCAACTCGACCACAACTGAGTAACACCCGGTTATAACTCAGCTCAACTCAACTCTGACTTTGTGACTATAACTGATCTCAACTCAATTAATATTGAGTATCAAGTGACTATAACTAGCCTAATAAATAAAATCTATAAAAGAAATTAAAACAATAACTTTTGGACTGAAAAACAATGGAGTAATTAAAGCTGTAGATTTTATTGACTGTGGATTTTATCAGAGCATCACCAGTGTAGCTATTCATCAGTGTAGCTGAGCTTTAGTCTGACTATTAATACACTGTTGCCACCTACTGGATATATTCCGAACTGCATTATTGTTCTGAAGTGTGTTATTAGTATGAATATTCAAAATACCAGCAAGTTAGTCGTCAGCGATATCACAGAATGAGAGTTTTGCATGGTCAGTTCATGAAACCGCAAGGAAAGACCTGGACGGGGTCAGCTTGGCCGAGTTCAGTCTGAGAGAAACAGAACTGGTCCGATTCTGTAATTTTACCGCCTCCTCTGCCCACCACTGTGAAGCCTTCGCCGCTGACTTTGAAAATCTTGTCAGACCCTCCTACTCACTCCCCCGTCATTCCCCTCACAAAGAGCCACATAAAGCGCGGGGAGTCGGCGGCCGTGTCAGCGCTGAGGCGGAGCGTGAGCGAGCGACAGGAGAGCCATTAGCTCCATTAAAACACAACCGCACGTCAGTCTCCTTTATTAGCTGGTCATGCTAAAGCTGTGAACCCACTGCGTCTGTCACACCGTGATCACTGCTCTACATAATGCTATAGGATTAGTCTGCGAGAGAGAGACTGCCTCCCACCGAGACTCGGCGTGAGGCTGTGATGTGGTTGCAGGTACATAAAGCACATCGGGGTCGTAAAGGTGTTTCAGACGACGTCACAACACCTTATTTATTAGCTCATAACAGAAATACCTCTCATTTATTATAAACGTTATCAGGGAGGCTGTGCAGAGTCTGGGTACGGCCTCAGCTCCTCACAGGCACGGATTCCACAAGATGTTGCAAACATTCCTTTAGCATTCCTGACATGGAATTCCTTTTTCGGGAGCGCTTCTATGCTGCCAATCTCCAGTTCCACCACATTACTATAGAGTTCTATTGGATTCAGATCTGCAGATGGCACGGTGGTGTAGTGGTTAGTATGGTGGTGTAGTGGTTAGTATGGTGGTGTAGTGGTTAGTACGGTGGTGTAGTGGTTAGTATGGTGGTATAGTGGTTAGTATGGTGGAGTAGTGGTTAGTACGGTGGTGTAGTGGTTAGTATGGTGGTGTAGTGGTTAGTATGGTGGTGTAGTGGTTAGTATGGTGGTGTAGTGGTTAGTAAGGTGGTGTAGTGGTTAGTAAGGTGGTGTAGTGGTTAGTATGGTGGTGTAGTGGTCAGTGTGGTGGTGTAGTGGTTAGTACGGTGGTGTAGTGGTTAGTATGGAGTAGTGGTTAGTATGGTGGTGTAGTGGTTAGTACGGTGGTGTAGTGGTTAGTAAGGTGGTGTAGTGGTTAGTGTGGTGATGTAGTGGTCAGTGTGGTGGTGTAGTGATTAGTATGGTGGTGTAGTAGTTAGTACGGTGGTGTAGTGGTTAGTATGGTGGTGTAGTGGTCAGTACGGTGGTGTAGTGGTTAGTATGGTGGTGTAGTGGTTAGTACGGTGGTGTAGTGGTTAGTATGGTGGTGTAGTGGTCAGTATGGTGGTGTAGTGGTCAGTACGGTGGTGTAGTGGTCAGTACGGTGGTGTAGTGGTCAGTACGGTGGTGTAGTGGTTAGTACGGTGGTGTAGTGGTCAGTATGGTGGTGTAGTGGTCAGTATGGTGGTGTAGTGGTTAGTTTGGTGGTGTAGTGGTTAGTACGGTGGTGTAGTGGTTAGTACGGTGGTGTAGTGGTTAGTATGGTGGTGTACTGGTTAGTTTGGTGGTGTCGTGGTTAGTATGGTGGTGTAGTGGTTAATATGGTGGTGTAGTGGTTAGTATGGTGGTGTAGTAGTTAGTATGGTGGTGTAGTAGTTAGTATGGTGGTGTAGTGGTTAGTACGGTGGTGTAGTGGTTAGTATGGTGGTGTAGTGGTTAGTACGGTGGTGTAGTGGTTAGTACGGTGGTGTAGTGGTTAGTATGGTGGTGTAGTGGTTAGTTTGATGGTGTAGTGGTTAGTATGGTGGTGTAGTGGTTAGTATGGTGGTTTAGTGGTTAGTAAGGTGGTGTAGTGGTTAGTACGGTGGTGTAGTGGTTAGTACGGTGGTGTAGTGGTTAGTTCGGTGGTGTAGTGGTTAGTATGGTGTTGTAGTGGTTAGTATGGTGGTGTAGTGGTTAGTGTGGTGGTGTAGTGGTTAGTACGGTGGTGTAGTGGTTAGTACGGTGGTGTAGTGGTCAGTATGGTGGTGTAGTGGTCAGTATGGTGGTGTAGTGGTCAGTATGGTGGTGTAGTGGTCAGTATGGTGGTGTAGTGGTTAGTATAGTGGTTAGTGGTTAGTATGGTGGTGTAGTAGTTAGTATGGTGGTGTAGTGGTTAGTACGGTGGTGTAGTGGTTAGTACGGTGGTGTAGTGGTTAGTACGGTGGTGTAGTGGTTAGTATGGTGGTGTAGTGGTTAATATGGTGGTTTAGTGGTTAGTAAGGTGGTGTAGTGGTTAGTACGGTGGTGTAGTGGTTAGTACGGTGGTGTAGTGGTTAGTACGGTGGTGTAGTGGTTAGTTCGGTGGTGTAGTGGTTAGTATGGTGTTGTAGTGGTTAGTATGGTGGTGTAGTGGTTAGTACGGTGGTGTAGTGGTTAGTACGGTGGTGTAGTGGTCAGTACGGTGGTGTAGTGGTCAGTATGGTGGTGTAGTGGTTAGTACGGTGGTGTAGTGGTCAGTATGGTGGTGTAGTGGTCAGTATGGTGGTGTAGTGGTCAGTATGGTGGTGTAGTGGTTAGTACGGTGGTGTAGTGGTTAGTACGGTGGTGTAGTGGTCAGTATGGTGGTGTAGTGGTCAGTATGGTGGTGTAGTGGTCAGTATGGTGGTGTAGTGGTTAGTATAGTGGTTAGTGGTTAGTATGGTGGTGTAGTGGTGAGTATGGTGGTGTAGTGGTTAGTATGGTGGTGTAGTGGTCAGTATGGTGGTGTAGTGGTTAGTATGGTGGTGTAGTGGTGAGTATAGTGGTTAGTGGTTAGTATGGTGGTGTAGTGGTGAGTATGGTGGTGTAGTGGTTAGTATGGTGGTGTAGTGGTCAGTATGGTGGTGTAGTGGTCAGTATGGTGGTGTAGTGGTTAGTATAGTGGTTAGTGGTTAGTATGGTGGTGTAGTGGTGAGTATGGTGGTGTAGTGGTCAGTATGGTGGTGTAGTGGTCAGTATGGTGGTGTAGTGGTTAGTATGGTGGTGTAGTGGTTAGTATGGTGGTGTAGTGGTTAGTATGGTGGTGTAGTGGTCAGTACGGTGGTGTAGTGGTCAGTATGGTGGTGTAGTGGTCAGTATGGTGGTGTAGTGGTTAGTATGGTGGTGTAGTGGTCAGTATGGTGGTGTAGTGGTCAGTATGGTGGTGTAGTGGTTAGTATGGTGGTGTAGTGGTTAGTATGGTGGTGTAGTGGTTAGTATGGTGGTGTAGTGGTTAGTATGGTGGTGTAGTGGTTAGTACGGTGGTGTAGTGGTCAGTATGGTAGTGTAGTGGTTAGTATGGTGGTGTAGTGGTTAGTACGGTGGTGTAGTGGTCAGTATGGTGGTGTAGTGGTCAGTATGGTGGTGTAGTGGTCAGTATGGTGGTGTAGTGGTTAGTACGGTGGTGTAGTGGTCAGTATGGTAGTGTAGTGGTTAGTACGGTGGTGTAGTGGTTAGTACGGTGGTGTAGTGGTCAGTATGGTGGTGTAGTGGTCAGTACGGTGGTGTAGTGGTCAGTATGGTGGTGTAGTGGTTAGTACGGTGGTGTAGTGGTCAGTATGGTGGTGTAGTGGTCAGTATGGTGGTGTAGTGGTTAGTACGGTGGTGTAGTGGTCAGTATGGTGGTGTAGTGGTCAGTATGGTGGTGTAGTGGTCAGCACTGTCTCCTCACAGTAAGATGATCTGGGTTGGATTCCCGGTCCGGGTGGTTCTGTGTGGAGTGTGTATGTTCTCTCTGTGTTTGAGTGGGTTTCTCCGGGTACTCTGGTTTCCTCCCACAGTCCAAACACATGCAGCTTAGGATCCTCACTCTAAACTGCCTGTAGGTGTGAGTGTGTGTTGGCCATGCAATGGACTGGCGACCTAACCATGGTGACCCCGCCTTCGCCCAATGATGCCGGTATAGGCTCCAGCTCCCCCCCGTGACCCTGACTAGTGGGATAAAGTGGAAGATGATGGATGAATTCAGATCTGAACTGTTCATAAAAACCAGTTTGCTTGGTGGTTGTTAGGTGTCAATTTTTTAAAAATATTTTTTTGGAACTTTCGGTTTCCGTTGCTCCATCGTAATAAGTGCTGTTTCAGCTGGAAATAAACAAATTAATACTACCAGCTGTGTAATGATCTACATTTGAAGCGAGTGTAATATAAAGTGAATTGTGAACAATGGTGTGCAAGTTCTCTCGCCACCCTCAGTGGAAGAGGAAAGGATACTATATGTGGTGATGAGGCTGGTTGTGTCTAAAGACGAAGACTCCTGTGCTGTATATTAACGTTGTGCTGGTGCCAGTGGATCAGACACTGTGTCCACTCACTGTCCACTCTATCAGACACTCCTACTACTTACAGGTCCACCTTGTAGATGTAAAGTCAGAGACAGTAGCTTATCTGCTGCACAGTTTGTGTCCTCTAGTTCTTCATCAGTGGACACAGGACGCCGCCCACAGGACACTGCTGTCTGGTTAGTTTTGGTTGGTGGACGATTCTCAGTCCAGCAGAGACACTGAGGTGTTCAAACACTCCAGCAGCAGCACTGCTGTGTCTGATCCACTCACACCAGCACTGAGAATGACCCACCTCCCTAATAGTAGCTGCTCTGTGGTGGTCCTGTGGGGGTCCTAATCATTAAAGAACAGAGTAATAAAGTATACAGAGAATCAGATGAACTACAGTCTGTAAGTGGAGCTCCTGTATGGTCAGTGGAGCTGATACAGTGGACAGTGAGTGGAGATACAGGGACGTGGTTGTAATGTTATGGCTGATCAGTGTATATGTGTATATACAGATCAACGTTGAATCTCTTCCCACTGGACTGCAATCAAATCGCTGTCAGGTCAGAGCCGCGCAGCCTCTCCTGTAATATAATATAATCTCCACAGCTGCGTTGCGGTGCTGCTGCTCGCCATGCGCATCCTATTAATCTCATTACAGCTCGGTCCTCCTGCGCATCTTTAAATATGCATTAAGAAGAATGGAGTCATTGAGTATGTTTGGCGTATAAAAGATATGAGGCCGTCGTTAAAAACCGATGTAAGCTCTTTTAGAGGCGAGGAGAGGTGATTTCATGCCCGGCTGGGCTTGTACCGTCGCTAGCTCGCACACCCCGGCAGCCAGGCGTCCTTGACGATGCCCACCCCCCCCGTACACCACCCCCGCCTCCCCCACGCTGGGAGAAGCCTGGAAGCTGAACTAATGGTGCTTAAAGAACGCAGGGGTAGGCAGGACGGTGGGTGTTGGGGTGGGAGGGGATATAAATAAATAAAGCCGGGCTGTCTCAGACACAGAGTGGGGGCCTATTTGTCAGTCTTATTGCGGAAGCATGCCGGCTAATGGCCAGCCTCTGTACGTATTTCAAACATTTATTAATGGAAGGACAAAATCTGATAAAACGATCCGAACACTCCCGGAAGCTCTTACAGGAGCTTTTGTGTGTCACATCAAATTTTTGCCTTTCGAGTGAATCCTAGAGAAACGAGTCGCATGCAGGTTTAGTTGATCCTTTTTAAATTCATTTTTAAAGTGTGTTTAAGTCGACGCATCCTTCTTCTGCACAGTATCTTATACTATATCCAATACATCTCAATACAAGTAACTGTACTGAGATTTATTGTATTGCACATACACTATCATTCAAAAGTTTAGGATCACTTTAGAATTTCATTTCATGCGATTTTCATTTAATTCACAAACAATACTGTCCATTTCACAATTATTGTAAGTGTATCAGATGATTTTTAAAGAATAAAAATGTTTGTATTAAAGTCTATTTTTGTATAGAGGCTTATTTTACATATAGTCCTATTATCAGCAATTCTCAGTCCTCTGTCTAAATCTCCTGGTACAGCCACCAATCCAAGTTAAGGATGTTATTGGACTAATTGGTTGTTAGACACTCTTGATCAATTGTGATGCACAGCTGAAAAACATTCTACTAATAAGTGAGTATAAAAGGGAACAACATTCTAGGTTAGTTTAGTATCAGAAGATCAGCAGTTGATGGCTTGCTGACCGACTCAAAATGACCAGAAAGAAACAACTTTCTTTAGAGACCCGTCAGTCCATTGTTGTGTTAAGGAAGAAGATACTCCATTAAAACAAGAACAAAAGAACATCCCAAACTTTTGAGTGCTAGTGTATATATATATATATATATATATATATATATATATATATATATATATATATATATATATATATATATATATGGGTGATTCTTCAATTAAGGAAACTTTTACGTCCCTAGGTTCTAAATTTGTGTTAAAATTACTTTAATACAAAACAAGCTTTTTAGGTATTAAAAGATCGTTCTTGTCATCACCAAAAAAATTAATACACACCAAAATAATTAGGATTTCCTTTTTTATATGATTTAAACATCAATATTTTGCTACTTTGTCCTCGTCCCCAACCCAGACTTCAAAACTTCTGGGCCCCAATAAAATGCTAAAAAGTGATCAATTTATGAAAAAGAGCACAAAATGAGTTTCATAAAAACTTAAAAAAAAAAACTAAATGTACTGTTTACTTTCATATTTGTACCTACGCATATTTTTGAGCAATATATTATCATCCCCAACATTATTGTCATTACTGCAACAGTGTATGGCTTCTACAGGGAATTGTTTAAAGGTAGCACTTGTTTATGTTGTAACCATGGAAACAAAGACTCACAAGGGAGAATGTGTCAGCCATGAGTGAGGAGTGACATGTTAATGTGTGTAAATGGGAGTAACTGAATGGTGTATTGCTCCTGATCATATAGTACATTTACTCAGATTCATTACCGTTTTTATCAGTACGGCAGTACTTTACAACTAAACATTACATTTACACATTATTTATTTATTTACAACTAAACATTACATTTACACATTATTTATTTATTTACAACTAAACATTACATTTACACATTATTTATTTATTTATAACTAAACATTACATTTAAACATTATTTATTTATTTACAACTAAACATTACATTTACACATTATTTATTTATTTACAACTAAACATTACATTTACACATTATTTATTTATTTATAACTAAATATTATATTTACACATTATTTATTTATTTACAACTAAACATTACATTTACACATTATTTATTTATTTACAACTAAACATTACATTTACACATTATTTATTTATTTATAACTAAACATTACATTTAAACATTATTTATTTATTTACAACTAAACATTACATTTACACATTATTTATTTATTTACAACTAAACATTACATTTACACATTATTTATTTATTTATAACTAAACATTACATTTAAACATTATTTATTTATTTATATCTAAACATTACATTTACACATTATTTATTTATTTATAACTAAACATTACATTTAAACATTATTTATTTATTTATATCTAAACATTACATTTACACATTATTTATTTATTTATAACTAAATATTACATTTACACATTATTTATTTATTTACAACTAAACATTACATTTACACATTATTTATTTATTTACAACTAAACATTACATTTACACATTATTTATTTATTTATAACTAAACATTACATTTACACTTTATTCATTTATTTACAACTAAACATTAAATTTACACATTATTTATTTATTTATAACTAAACATTACATTTACACATTATTTATTTATTTACAATAAACATTACATTTACACATTATTCATTTATTTATAACTTAACATTACATTTACAATTTATTTATCTATTTATAACTAAACATTACTTTTACACATTATTTATTTATTTACAACTAAACATTACATTTTCACATTATTTATTTATTTATTTATTTATTTATATCTAAACATTACATTTACACATTATTTATTTATTTACAACTAAACATTACATTTACACATTATTTATTTATTTATAACTAAACATTACATTTACACATTATTTATTTATTTACAATAAACATTACATTTACACATTATTTATTTATTTATATCTAAACATTACATTCACACATTATTTATTTATTTATAACTAAACATTACATTTACACATTATTTATTTATTAATAACTAAACATTACATTTACACATTATTTATTTATAACAAAACATTACATTTGCACATTATTTATTTATTTATAACTAAACATTACATTTACACATTATTTATTTATTAATAACTAAACATTACATTTTCACATTATTTATTTATTTATAACTAAACATGACATTTACACATTATTTATTTATTTATATCTAAACATTACATTTACACATTATTTATTTATTTACAACTAAACATTACATTCACACATTATTTATGTATTTATAACTAAACATTACATTTACACATTATTTATTTATTAATAACTAAACATTACATTTACACATTATTTATTTATTACAAAACATTACATTTACACATTATTTATTTATTAATAACTAAACATTACATTTACACATTATTTATGTATAACAAAACATTACATTTGCACATTATTTATTTATTTATAACTAAACATTACATTTACACATTATTTATTTATTAATAACTAAACATTACATTTTCACATTATTTATTTATTTATAACTAAACATGACATTTACACTTTATTTATTTATTTATATCTAAACATTACATTTATACATTATTTATTTATTTACAACTAAACATTACATTCACACATTATTTATGTATTTATAACTAAACATTACATTTACACATTATTTATTTATTAATAACTAAACATTACATTTACACATTATTTATTTATTACAAAACATTACATTTACACATTATTTATTTATTAATAACTAAACATTACATTTACACATTATTTATGTATAACAAAACATTACATTTGCACATTATTTATTTATTTATAACTAAACATTACATTTACACATTATTTATTTATTAATAACTAAACATTACATTTTCACATTATTTATTTATTTATAACTAAACATGACATTTACACTTTATTTATTTATTTATATCTAAACATTACATTTATACATTATTTATTTATTTACAACTAAACATTACATTCACACATTATTTATGTATTTATAACTAAACATTACATTTACACATTATTTATTTATTAATAACTAAACATTACATTTACACATTATTTATTTATTACAAAACATTACATTTACACATTATTTATTTATTTATAACTAAACATTACATTTACACATTATTTATTTATTAATAACTAAACATTACATTTTCACATTATTTATTTATTTATAACTAAACATTACATTTACACATTATTTATTTATTTATAACTAAACATTACATTTACACATTATTTATTTATTTATAACTAAACATTACATTTACACATTTATTTATAACAAAACATTACATTTACACATTATTTATTTATTTATAACTAAACATTACATTTACACATTTATTTATAACTAAACATTACATTTACACATTATTTATTTATTTATATCTAAACATTACATTTACACATTATTTATTTATTTATAACTAAACATTACATTTACACATTATTTATTTATAACAAAACATTACATTTACACAATTTTAGAATCACCCATATACCATATGGTGTAAATGAGTTTATCAGGAGTCAGTAGTGATTATTAAACTGAGTACTGAACTGAATTAACATTAAAAGAATAATGAAGATGTTTGATGGTGTAAATTAGTTTACCAGTAGTCACTAGTGATTATTAAACTGAGTACTGAACTGAATGAACATTAAAAGAATAATGAGGATGTTTGATGGTGTAAATGAGTTTATCAGGAGTCAGTAGTGATTATTAAACTGAGTACTGAACTGAATTAACATTAAAATAATAATGAGGATGTTTGGTGTAAATGAATTTATCAGTAGTCAGTAGTGATTATTAAACTGAGTACTGAACTGAATGATCATTAAAAGAATAATGAGGATGTTTGATGGTGTAAATGAGTTTATCAGGAGTCACTAGTGATTATTAAACTGAGTACTGAACTGAATGAACATTAAAAGAATAATGAGGATGTTTGATGGTGTAAATGAGTTTATCAGGAGTCACTAGTGATTATTAAACTGAGTACTGAACTGAATTAACATTAAAAGAATAATGAGGATGTTTGGTGTAAATGAATTTATCAGTAGTCAGTAGTGATTATTAAACTGAGTACTGAACTGAATGATCATTAAAAGAATAATGAGGATGTTTGATGGTGTAAATGAGTTTATCAGGAGTCAACACACACTAACACACCACCACCACGTCAATGTCATGTCAGTGCTGAGAATGACCCACCTCCCTAATAGTATCTGCTCTGTGGTGGTCCTGTGGGGGTTCTGGTCATTAAAGAACAGAGTAATAAAGTATACAGAGAATCAGATGAACTGCAGTCTGTAAGTGGAGCTCCTGTATGGTCAGTGGAGCTGATGGATAGGAGGAGGTGGTTGTAATGTTATGGTTGATCAGTGTGTATGTGTGATTTATCTTCTGATGCTGGATCTACATGGTCAGAGAACTGACAGATACACAGAAACAGGACACTGGATCTCAGGTGTTTCGTGTCTCTTTGAGGAATCACACCTGCACCTGATCCGATGGCTTTGTCAGGCTGATGTCATTCCACCGCGAGCTGATTAAACATGCTGGAAAATGCTGCTCGGGCTCTTTTTTAATGGAAACAAGGATCATAGAGTGGCATGTGAGGGATGACAGGTCAGCACTTTCTTTCTGTTGGCATCAGCAATCGTAACTGGATGACCCGCGCGCTTTAAACAGCACTTTACATGCATTATTTAAAGTCAATCGGAAATTGTAGCGTCTCATGGCCGCTTGGAAGCCATTACATTCCTATGGAAAAAGAGGAAAACACGCATTTGTGATGGCGCATGCTTGATATGAGCTGAAGGACGTGAACTAACAAGGTACGAATTGACTTTAAAGGGCCCATAGGGAGTTTACTGCCCTTTTTTTAATGAATGTAATATTGTACGTATACGTGCCCTTCACTCCATACAGCCCATATATGGACTCTAAGCAAAGGCAGCCGGTTCTATCTATCTATCTATCTATCTATCTATCTATCTATCTATCTATCTATCTATCTGTCTATCAGTATAACTGCATTACTATCTATCTATCTATCTATCTATCTATCTATCAGTATAACTGCATTACTATCTATCTATCTATCTATCAGTATAACTGCATTACTAATCTCAGTAAAACTGTATTACTATTTGTGTATCTATAGATAGATAGATACAAACATTGATAGATATATAGATAGATAGTTTTTACAATTTTTTATAGACAGTATATTTTATAGACAGTAATACTGAGAGGTAGATTGATAGACAGACTGCAATACAGTCATACTGATAGATAGATAGATAGATAGATAGATAGATAGATAGATAGATAGATAGATAGATAGATAGATAGATAGATAGATAGATAGATAGATAAGATAGTAATAAAGTTATACTGATAGATAGATAGATAGTAATACAGTTATACTGATGATAGTAATACAGTTATACTGATAGATAGATAGATAGTAATGCAGTTATACAGATAGATAGATAGATAAATAGATATATAGTAATACAGTTATTCTGATTGATAGATATATAGATAAATAGATAGATACTAATACAGTTATACTGATAGATAGATATATAGATAAATAGATAGTAGTACAGTTATTCTGATAGATAGATAGATAGATAGATAGTAATACAGTTATACTGATAGATAGATAGTAATACAGTTATAACGATAGAGAGATAGATAGATAGATAAATAGATATATAGTAATACAGTTATTCTGATTGATAGATATATAGATAAATAGATAGATAGTAATACAGTTATACTGATAGATAGATATATAGATAAATAGATAGATAGTAATACAGTTATTCTGATTGATAGATATATAGTAATACAGTTATTCTGATAGATAGATATATAGTAATACAGTTATTCTGATAGATAGATAGATAAATAGATAGATAGTAATACAGTTATTCGGATAGATAGATAGATAGATAGTAGTACAGTTATACTGATAGATAGATAGTAATACAGTTATACTGATAGATAGATAAATAGATAGATAGTAATACAGTTATACTGATAGACAGAAACAGTGATAGATATATAGATAGATAGTTTTTACAATTTTTTATAGACAGTATATTTTATAGACAGTAATACTGAGAGGTAGATTGATAGACAGACTGTAATACAGTCATACTGATAGATAGATAGATAGTAATAAAGTTATACAGATAGATAGATAGATAGATAGATAGTAATAAAGTTATACAGATAGATAAATAGATAGATAGTAATACAGTTACACTGATAGATAGATAGAAACAGTGATAGATATATAGATAGATAGTTTTTACATTTTTTATAGACAGTATATTTTATAGACAGTAATACTGAGGTAGATTTATAGACAGACTGTAATACAGTCATACTGATAGATAGATAGATAGATAGATAGATAGATAGTTATACTGATAGATAGATAGATATATAGTAATACAGTTATACTGATAGATAGATAGATAAATATATATATATAGTAATACAGTTATTCTGATTGATAGATATATAGATAAATAGATAGATAGTAATACAGTTATTCTGATAGATAGATAGTAATACAGTTATTCTGATAGATAAATAGATATATAGTAATAGTTATTCTGATTGATAGATATATAGATAAATAGATAAATAGCAATACAGTTATTCTGATAAATAGATAGATAGTAATACAGTTATACTGATAGATAGATAGATAGATAGATAGATAGTACAGTTATATAGATAGATAGATAGATAGATAGATTGTCCTTCTTATGTAATAATCAAATAATTAATATATAAGCTAAAGTTGGTAGATAAATAAATCAATACATGAAAGAAGGAAAATAAAAGAAAAAGAAATTGACCTTGATGTCTACACCGTTCAGAAAGACTAATGCATCTAAAGTTATCAGGACTATCACTGACTTGCTAATAACCGGGTAGAGACTTCAGTAAAGTACCGGGACTGAGCGCCGCAGTTTTAGAAATGCCATCTGTTTTTCTTTTAAACTGTATTTAACATTTTTAAATCTATGGTTCCGCCCACGCTGGTGTCAGTGAGATTCATAGTTTGCTGTTTATCTCTCTTTAGCTCAAGTTTACTTTGCGTTTAAATGCCAAGCTGTCTTTTTTCCGCAGGTGAGTCGTGTACTGTGTGTCATTACATCATCCACCATCTGCACTGCTTCTGCGTGTCTCTCTGATTGATGCCGTGAGGATTTACACTCGAGAATGGTCCAGTTATAATCTGACTGTATTTCCTTCTTCTCTTCTATTTAACACTACAAATGATAATATCAGCAGCGCGTTAACGTGAAAAGCAGATCTTTAAAATCCTGCATGTGAACATTATCACACTCCCTCAACCCTGACACACTGGAAACAGTACCTGTGATAGTAACTATGCTCACTGCAGTGTTCTAGCTAAAGTGGGAACTAGCTAGTTCTGCTGTCACCTGTCCCAATTAATTTTTCTTTTTCATGTTTCTGCTGCTTTGATGATGAAGATTCAGCCTCCCTCGCTTTTTTCTCATGATGAACAATCCTCCATTTCTCACAACACAAAATCATCTTCACACAAGTTCAGTCCAAACACTGAACCCAAAAACAAAACTAACACTGAACATAGTACTGAGATAGATAGATAGATAGATAGATAGATAGATAGATAGATAGATAGATGCTGAGAGATAGATAAATCATAATGCAGTAATAGATAGATGAATAGATAGATAGACGGACGGACAGATAGATTGATAGATGGACGGATGGACAGATAGATTGATAGATGGACGGACAGATAGATAGATTGATAGATAGATGGACGGACAGATAGATAGATTGATAGATGGATGGACAGATAGATAGATTGATAGATGGACTGACGGACAGATAGATAGGTTGATAGATGGATGAATGGACAGATAGATAGATTGATAGATAGGATGACAGTTATACTATTATACTGATAGATAGATAGATAGATAGATAGTAATGCAGTTATACAGATAGATAGATAGATAGATAGATAGATAGATAGATACATGCACAGAGATAGATAGATAGATAGATAGATAGATAGATAGATAGATACATGCACAGAGATAGATAGATAGATAGTAATGCAGTTATACAGATAGATAGATAGATAGATAGATACATGCACAGAGATAGATAGATAGATACATGCACAGAGATAGATAGATAGATAGATAGTAATGCAGTTATACAGATAGATAGATAGATAGATACATGCACAGAGATAGATAGATAGATAGTAATGCAGTTATACAGATAGATAGATAGATAGATAGATACATGCACAGAGATAGATAGATAGATACATGCACAGAGATAGATAGATAGATAGATAGTAATGCAGTTATACAGATAGATAGATAGATAGATAGATAGATACATGCACAGAGATAGATAGATAGATAGATAGATAGATAGATACATGCACAGAGATAGATAGATAGATAGATAGATAGATAGATAGATAGATAGATAGAGAGACATTTTAAACAGGGAGTAAAAATACTAAATAAAAGAATTAGTGTGGAGTAGAAATATAAAAGCCAGTATGGAGAGAGGTGAGACAGAATCCCAGGACTGGAGTGCAAGTAGAATGGCTATGGAATGCTTAGAGTGTGGAATTGAAAAAAGAAAACCTGGTCCGGAGTCTGCATGGTGTGACTGTAGAATGTTTTAAGTGAGGATTGGAAAAAGAAAATCCGGACTGGAGTACAAGTGAAGTGACTATAACATGCTTTACGTTGGAAAAAGAGTAAAATGCGAATAGAGTGATTCTACAGTAGAATGTTCTCACGGGGAAAATAGAAAAAAAAACCTGGACCGGAGTTTGTTTGTAGGGATTATAGCATGCTTTAAGTGGAGAACAAAAAAACAGACTTGAGTGGCAGTGTATTAACTATAGAATGCTTTCAGTGGGAAATAGAGGAAAATAGAAAACCTTTACCAGAATCACCTGGAGCGATTCTAGAAGGCTTTAAGTGGGGTATAGAGGAAAATAGAAAACTTGGACTGGAATATGCATAGAGTGATTCTAGAAGGCTTTAAGTGGGGTATAGAGGAAAATAGAAAACTTGGACTGGAATATGCATAGAGTGATTCTAGAAGGCTTTAACTGGGGTATAGAGGAAAATAGAAAACTTGGACTGGAATATGCATAGAGTGATTCTAGAAGGCTTTAAGTGGGGTATAGAGGAAAATAGAAAACTTGGACTGGAATATGCATAGAGTGATTCTAGAAGGCTTTAAGTGGGGTATAGAGGAAAATAGAAAACTTGGACTGGAATATGCATAGAGTGATTCTAGAAGGCTTTAAGTGGGGTATAGAGGAAAATAGAAAACTTGGACTGGAATATGCATAGAGTGATTCTAGAAGGCTTTAAGTGGGGTATAGAGGAAAATAGAAAACTTGGACTGGAATATGCATAGAGTGATTCTAGAAGGCTTTAAGTGGGGTATAGAGGAAAATAGAAAACTTGGACTGGAATATGCATAGAGTGATTCTAGAAGGCTTTAAGTGGGGTATAGAGGAAAATAGAAAACTTGGACTGGAATATGCATAGAGTGATTCTAGAAGGCTTTAAGTGGGGTATAGAGGAAAATAGAAAACTTGGACTGGAATATGCATAGAGTGATTCTAGAAGGCTTTAAGTGGGGTATAGAGGAAAATAGAAAACTTGGACTGGAATATGCATAGAGTGATTCTAGAAGGCTTTAAGTGGGGTATAGAGGAAAATAGAAAACTTGGACTGGAATATGCATAGAGTGATTCTAGAAGGCTTTAAGTGGGGTATAGAGGAAAATAGAAAACTTGGACTGGAATATGCATAGAGTGATTCTAGAAGGCTTTAAGTGGGGTATAGAGGAAAATAGAAAACTTGGACTGGAATATGCATAGAGTGATTCTAGAAGGCTTTAAGTGGGGTATAAAGGAAATAGAAAACCTGGACCAGAGTCTGTGTGGAGTGATTCTAGAAGGCTTTAATTGAGGAATGGAGGAAAATAGAAGACCTGAACCGGAGTTTGAAGTGATTCTAAAATGCTTTCAGTGGGGAAGAGAAAAAAGAAAACTTGGACCGGAGTGATTACAGAATGCTTTGAGCAGGACAAAGAAAAGAGTGATACTCATACTCTGCTTTCACCTTATATTCTCTTCATATTCCTTGTCTTCCTCTACATCTACATTCCTGCTGTGGCTCCTCCGCGCGCATCCATGTGTGATGTAGAAGACTGTGGGATCAGGCTTCTTCTTACTGGGCTCTTTGTGAACATCACTCGCTCTCCTGTTTAACCTGGAGATAAATGAGGATCAGCAGGAAGGCTGTTGACAGGAGGAGAAAAGCTCAGTCCTCGGGGTTATCCAGAAAACAGGCGGGCCTTGCAGTCAACAGGTAGATGGCTGCGTTTATCCCTGTTTGTAAATAAACAGAATCAGAGGCTCTCCAGAATTCATTTTCCCCTCCAGCTGTGTGTGCTAATTGGAATAATCAGCCAAAAGGTTATCACCACTCCACGCGCCATTATTGTCATTCAAGCGCTTAGAGCGTGCACACGTGTGTGTTAATCGCTCTCTGACAATCTTCTACCTCACCACGAGAGCAGGTCACACACACACACACACACACACACACACACACACACACACACACACACACACACACACTCTAACAGTTTACCGAAACCTGGATGTGCTAATTTATGTTCACAGTTCAGGTCTGAAAACATAAATGCTGAAAGAAGAACCGCATTATCATCTCTAACAAACAGTCCAACAGCTGACTTTATATATTTATATATATATATATATATATATATATATATATATATATATATATATATATATATATATATATATTAAAACCTCCTCCTTATATCTACACTCACTGTCCACTGTATCAGCTCCACTGACCATACAGGAGCTCCACTTACAGACTGTAGTTCATCTGATTCTCTGTATACTTTATTACTCTGTTCTTTAATGATCAGGACCCCCACAGGACCACCACAGAGCAGATACTATTAGGGAGGTGGATCATTCTCAGTGTCACTGCTGGACTGAGAATCGTCCACCAACCAAAACTATCCAGACAGCAGTGTCCTGTGGGCGGCGTCCTGTGTCCACTGATGAAGAACTAGAGGAACACAAACTGTGCAGCAGCAGATGAGCTACTGTCTCTGACTTTACATCTACAAGGTGGACCAGCAAGTAGTAGGAGTGGACAGCAAGTGGACAGTGAGTGCACACAGTGTTTAAACTTGACCTCTTGGCTGGAAGTTTTTTGGCTGCCCCCCAGGGTGGCCAGTGAGTGGAGGGAGATATTTGAGATTGGTCGACCAATTTTGCCAGAGTCTGTCCACAGGAGCTTTGAATTCAGCAAGGCTTCCATTGAAAACTATACACGTGAAAGTCTCTTCTGAGCTTCATTATCTGTTATTTAGACCAGTGTTAGTCTGCAGCTCAACACGTCTGCCGCGAGTAAACATGCTGAACTGTGTTTTATGCGTTGAATGTTTTTGCACCTTCCATTCAGCGCGGCCCCCGAACTGCCTCCCTTTTAACGCTCGCCTGTTAGAGTTCCTACCCCTTTTCACATGTTGCCACCTTCTTACACACTGCACCAGTTTGTCTTTTCTTCAGATCTCGCAAATAAAATAAATTAAATGATTAACTGTGTTAGCTGAGTCCGGGAATACCTAACAATCTGGTCTGGTCTTGTATACGGGAAGGCAGGGACAAGGTAGACCTTCAAACTCTTTGTGGGCCAATATTATTGGCTTTCTTTTAGTGAGGCTCGGCTTACCACAACCGGAGAACAGGGCTGCACCTACCGATTCATTTCTTAATCGATTAATCTAACGACTAGTTTTTACATGTGAGGAAAATTAGGGTTAGGAATTAAAAATTTTATTATTTTGTTATGGATTTGTAACCAATGGATTCTTTCGTGCGTTTATATATATATCAATGTGTTACCGAGTGAAAATCAAGGTTCATTGATTGGTTGATTGATTGATTAATATGCTGTTCCTATGACGTCCCAGTGTTTCTAGAATGTTTAGATTCTGTTACCGTGTTAGCATAAAGAAAACAGAGACGTTCACACTCAGGGCGTTACGGCTGTCTGCGTTGCATGCAACAATCCGGAGCTCCCTGCAGGCGAACGCATTCGAAATCAGTCGCATTACTACAGCTGGCTGTCCCTGCTGTCCACTGAAGCTGGACACACATCACTGCCCCCTTGTCCTCGAGAGTTTTTAGTGGCAAGACAAAACAAAGCAGGACTGTTGGGGCGCTGTTTGTGTAATACAGGCCTGTTAGCCGCCTCGTTGTGGCGGAGACGACTGACTTAGCGACTCGGGCTGCTGTTACAGGCCAATTTATTCCACTTAACTGTCCGCCGGGCCTTTTACTGGCCAGTCGACAGGCTTTATGACGGTCATTTACACACACACAATCACTCATTCCATCAGCCTCTCACCCTCCGTCTTCCCTTCCTCTCGTTCTCTTCTGCCTCTTTTCCTGACAGCAGCATTACAGCCCTTGACGGCGTCTGTAGGGCTCGTTGTATGTGGAGCGTTGTCTGTAATTGACGCCTCTGTGATGGATCGTCATGATTAATTGTGTGTGCGTCCGCGCCCGCGTGTTGTCACAGCGCCGGTCGGCGCCGCCGCTGCCCGTGGCTGACATGTTTATGATTTGGTGCCCGGACGTCATTGCACTTGACATGAGAGCTCCGCAATCACGCCGAAGCTTCTCCACTGAATCATCAGCCGCACTCAGAATGTACGGAAACCGGCTCTGAGGTTCCACGCAGTAGAAATACACGGCGCCGCAGCAACGCCGGCTGATTAGCGCCGCTGTCAAACACAAGTCAGAGATGTGGATAGTCGTGAAAACGATGGTGCGGTAATAGTGAAACAGTGGCATCTCCGTAGTCCTCACTGTTCCGGGCTTTAATGTACGTGTGTCAGTGTGTTGGCCGTCCGCACCGGCCCTGACGTCACTGTCACCGTGAGAGGTTAATTAGTCTGTTTGTTTTGAAGTCCTGCGCTGTGGAACAGCTAGAATGGAGAATGATGTTATTTGTAAGATTTAACACTAACACTGCATTCACACTGAACACTACACATTCACACTAAACTAACAGTCACTACACTAACACTACATTCACACTAAATTAACACTGAACACTCTGAACACTACACATTCACACTAAACTAACACTGAAAACTACACATGCACACTAAACTAACACTGAACACTACACATTTACACTAAACTAATAATCACTACACTAACACTGCATTCACACTGAACACTACACATTCACACTAAACTAACAGTCACTACTATACACTGCATTCACACTGAACACTACACATTCACACTAAACTAACAGTCACTACTATACACTGCATTCACACTAAACTAACAGTCACTACACTAAAACAGCATTGACACTGAGCTAACAGTCACTACACTAACACTGCATTCACACTATACTAACAGTCACTACACTAACACTGTATTAGAACTGAACACTACACATTCACACTAAACTAACAGTCACTACTATACACTGCATTCACACTGAACACTACACATTCACACTAAACTAACAGTCACTACTATACACTGCATTCACACTAAACTAACAGTCACTACACTAACACTGTATTAACACTGAACACTACACATTCACACTAAACTAACAGTCACTACACTAACATTGCATTGACACTGAGCTAACAGTCACTACACTAACACTGCATTCACACTAAACTAACAGTCACTACTATACACTGCATTCACACTAAACTAACAGTCACTACACTAACATTGCATTGACACTGAGCTAACAGTCACTACACTAACACTGCATTCACACTAAACTAACAGTCACTACACTAACACTGTATTAACACTGAACACTACACATTCACACTAAACTAACAATCACTACTATACACTGCATTCACACTAAACTAACAGTCACTACATTAACACTGAACACTACACATTCACACTAAACTAACAGTCACTACTATACACTGCATTCACACTAAACTAACAGTCACTACACTAAAACAGCATTGACACTGAGCTAACAGTCACTACACTAACACTGCATTCACACTAAACTAACAGTCACTACACTAACACTGTATTAACACTGAACACTACACATTCACACTAAACTAACTGTCACTACACTAACATTGCATTAACACTAAACTAACAGTCTCTACACTAAAACTGCATTCACATTAAACTGACAGTCACTACACTAACACGGCATTAACACTAAACTAACAGTCACTACACCAACACTGCATTCGCATTGAACTACCAGTCACTACACTAACACTGTATTAACACTGAACACTACACATTCACACTAAACTAACAGTTACTACACTAACACTGCATTAATACTAAACTAACAGTCACTACACTAAAACTGCATTCACATTAAACCGTCACTACACTAACACGGCATTAACACTGAACACTGCACATTCATACTAAACTAACAGTCACTACACTAACACTGCATTAACATTGAACTACCAGTCACTACACTAACACTGTATTAACACTGAACACTACACATTCACACTAACCTAACAGTCACTACACTAACACTGCATTAATACTAAACTAACAGTCACTACACTGAAACTGCATTCACATTAAACTAACCGTCACTACACTAACACGGCATTAACACTGAACACTACACATTCAGACTAAACTAACACTGAACACTACACATTCACACTAAACTAACACTGAACACTCCACATTCACGCTAAACTAACAGTCACTACACTAAACCGGCATTAACACTGAACACTACACATTCACACTAAACTAACACCGAACACTAAACTGCAACAATCTAATTAACAGTCGCACCACAGTAATGCTAACACTAAACTAACACTGAACACTAAACCCAAAATAAACCACTGAACACTTTTTGGACAGTTTCTCAGCTTCACCTGAGCGGTGGTGATGTGTGATGCTCAGTGGAAGGTACACACCTGCGTACTAGCGCCACATCTTTGTTTCTGAGCAGTGAATATGAAAGACGTTTCTTTAAGCAGACACTGCTGGTCAGGAAAATTAGCCACTGGGGGGTTTCTGTCCAGGATCTCTGCCCGTCAGCCTCTTACAGTGATTGCACACTTTCCTGTTCCGGAATATTACAGCGATGTGCCACGCTTGTTTTTCCCGTTACACATAATCGGAGTGACTGTTTACCCAGAGTGATATTTTTGGAACAAGGTGCCTATTAGAGCACTATAGCAAGCGGAGCGCTGCACTATTCAATTTACAGTCAGACTATTATTTTGCATAGAAATGTCAGTAAACGCTGCTTCACCTCCCAGTCGTGCCCCATGTTTACACTCCCCGGCCTCTTTACCAGAATTCCCTCTCCTGCTGATTCAGCCGGAGACTGTAGCTCATCAGCTGATGAGCAGCTTGTGGGGATAGAAGTTTGCTGTTTCTAATAAACTGGCATGTGCTAGAGATCATCACATGGACCGTCCTATACACAGTGCAAGCTGTAGGTCAACAACAGTCCAGACACACTGCCGACTTTTCTGGACTTCATGGACTCCTATGGACTGATGCTCACGTGGGTTGTGGTCTGATGAGGCAACCTTTCTGATTGGTCATTGAAATAACGGACAGAAAGTTGACATAGAGCCCCATAGAGTTGTACAGTTGATGACTTACACTGATTAACAATAGCAAAACTATTTTGCTGTCAAACTGGATCAAGGTTGTGTCTTCAGTCCCCAAATGATTATTCAGTGCATGAGTCTCAGACACCTGAGCTCTTTATCTGATCAATAAGTGTATGTTCACCAGTAAAATCTGATTTAGAACAGATGTAAATAATCATACATACAATACAAAGTAACATGAATACCTTATTGTGAGAGAAGTAGATCAGATCTTGAGCTCCAGTTTGAAGAACAAAGTGTAGTTCCAGATTTCTCCTGGACGCCCCAGACATTGTATGAATGTGTTCAGTTCATTCAGCAGCAAATCTTGATTTAGCTTAATGAAGTACTGAGCAGTCAAAGCAGGTATTAGATGAGAACTGTAAATAATACTGGGTTGTTTATAGAAGGAGAAGCTTGGAAAGGGTTAAATCAACACACTGATGTATGTAAAAGCTCTACTTACTCTATTAATACTGTTTAATATTTAAATATATCTCACTAAACTTGGAATCACTGGATCTGCAGGGAAGTTGTTTGAGTTGTTTCCTATCTGGAAAACACATCCCTACCAGATTACATGGACAGGGTCCACGTCTGCTTCATGCAAGCTTTCTTCTGGTGTCCCTCAAGGCTCCATGCTGGGGCCTCTTCCCTTTTCACTCTACACTAATTCTCTTGGTGATGTAATTATCTCTCACGGCTTCTCGTGCAACTGTTATACTGACACTCAACTAATGCTTTCCTTCCTACCATCTGATACTCGGCATGTCTGACTGATATCTCTTCCTGGATGAAAGCTTACCACCTGGAGCTCAATCCTAGCAAGATTGAGGTGCTGTCTGCTGTTCATCCCTGGAACTACAGGCCACCTCCTTCTACATGATTGCTCTGTTGCAAGAAGTCTTGGTGTGTTTCTTGATGACCAGTAGTTGTTCTCAGCTAATATTAGGAAACTGACTTCTTCACAAGAGCTAACAGATTTGAGCCTAACCTAAGTGCCAGTCTAGTCTTATTTCAAGATTTTATTATTGGCCCTACCAGTCCAGAACACAGCAGCTCAATTGAACTCAGTCGTCCTAAGTTCAATCATGTTATTCCACTGCTGGGCTCCTTTCACTGGCCACCTATAGTCGCCCACTTCAGATTCAAAACTCTGATAGTTGCCTACAAAGCCGAGAATGGACAAGCACCTCCCACATTATGGTAATGGTCAAGATTCGACCTCAAGACTTTCAAGCGCCAAGTACTGCATGGCAGGAGGTGGAATGAACTCCAAACGCTGTCCAAACTGTAAACTCTCTCATGGCCTTCAAACACAGACTGAAGACCACCTCTTTGTGAACCACCGAAGTGAACCCATTGTTTTGTATTTATGCTGCACTTATCTCTTTATTTCGTCACTGTCCAAAGAAAAACAAGTTTCTTCAAAATGAGAACTTTAGTAGATTCTGGAAAAGTTCAGTTAATATCTACATGGTTTTTCTTTGGACAGCACCCATTTGCTTTCTAGGTATCAGCACTGGCTCCAGTTCTAGTGATGTTTGAGCTTAAGGGTAGTTTGGACTGGTAGTCGGTAGATTAATATTTTTGTGGGTCACTCTGGATCAGAGCTTCTGCTAAATACAGTAAATGTAAATGACTGTTTTGTGTGATATCTGTCAGTGAGAGAGCTTTTGGGGGCCTTAAACTCTCCGGATGTCTGTTTCTTTCACCTCCACTGTGAACTCTACTGATTCATATTGTCACGGTTTAAAGAAAAACATTGTCAAAGCAGTCATTTTACAGGAGAGGACAAAAACATTCTTTACTTTCAATGGAAGTTAATGTATAGAGCTTTAATATGATTTTTGAGCTTTTCTATTGGTCCATTCGTCATAAACCTTTCACAGGGTATGCTTTGCTTTCTAGGAATCAGCACTGGCTCCAGTTCTGGAGATGTTTGAGCTCAAGGGTAGTTTGGACTGGTAGCTGGTAGTTCAGTAGTTTTGTGGGTGACTGTGGATAAGAGCGTCTGCTGAATGCTGCAAACGACTATTTTGTGTAATATCTTTTGGTTAGAGAGTTTTTAGGGGCCTTAAACTCTTCAGACGTCTGGTTACTATCACCACCACTGTGAACTCTACTGATTTTAGATCAGCGCATTTCATATCGCCGCTGTACAAAGAAACACAGGTGTCTCCAAATGAGTAACTTTACAGGAGAGGCCAAACACAGTCTTTACTTTCAATGGAAGTCAATGGAACCAGATTTTTTCCCAAACTATTTTGGAGCATTTCTATTAGTCCATTCGTCAGGAAACTTTCACAGGGTATAAAGAGCAGCTGTCTCCGGACCGCAACAATATCAATAGCACTCTTGACGTTTTAGTCATTTAATTATGCCAGAAACTCCCCTTTAACGTAACAGTGATCAATGAAGTGAGTTCTGGAAAACTCTCCCTGTTCCTGTAAAGCCTGTTCTGCCCGAAGGCCCGCTGAAGCCGCTCAGCTCCGACGTCCCGGGCTTGATTTATTATCCCGGCCAGCGCGGAGCGGTGCTCACATTCGTGAGGTGTATGTTAGTCTCACCTTCTATTGATTTCTCTCCCGCCTTTTTTTTTCTTTTTTTAATGGATGGCTTTATTTAGCTCTGAAAAAGTGGGCCCCTCTCTCTCTCTCTCTCCCTCTCTCTCTCTCTCTCTCTCTCTCTCTCTCTCTCTCTCTCTCTTTCTCTCTTTGTCTCGCCTGCTCTCACACGACCCGGGCCCGAGCAAGCTGTTTAATAGTCTCAAATCTATATTTCATTAAAATGATGACACGCAGCACAACCTAACTCCTGTACTATCGATCGGGCCGCAGTTAAACACTCGCGCCGGGGTGATAAATTGGTGCTGGGTAGGTGGCGCTCCGTCACCCTGTATTACGCCGTTAATGAGTCCGCCGCGTCTTTCTGTGGCTCCGCGGGACGGAGGTCACAGCACCGCGAATCTATTACACACCTCTGCTGCCCCCCAGCCATGGATTTCTTATCCCACTGACACTACATGACAAATACTGGGACGAGCGAGGCAGGGAGAAAAGAGGCGAGAGAGAGAGAGAGAAAGAGAGAGAGAGAGAGAGAGAGAGAGAGAGAGAGAGAGAGAAAGAGAGAGAGAGAGAGAGAGAGAGAGAGAAAGAGGCGAGAGAGAGAGAAAGAGAGAGAGAGAGAGATTGGTGGCTGAGAGGAGAGTTTCTCGGATCGCTACAGTGAAATTGACCCCGCGAGCACACAGATTCGTCTCAATTAGCCGACTCATATTCGCGCCATTTTTCACCGCGACGACCGAGTTCCAAACAAAAGTATCGATTCTTATCCTCCTCGGACATCACGGTGGTCTTCGCGGTCACATAAAGAGGTAAAGACAGCGTTATTAATGATCTGTGCCCCTTTTTTTCGTGTTGTTTTGCTCGCTGAGAGGCTCTGAAGGGAATGTGAGTGGAGCATGTCAGTATTGGAGTATGGTGGGATTCTCTGTCTGTGGACAAACATCCCAACTTCCAAACACCTTTGGACCTTAGGTGTCAGCGTTGTGGTCTGGGAAATTCTCTGGATCCACTCATCCATGTAGAAGACACTCTCAACGGATTTGGGTCTGAATCCATCCTTGCAACAGATCAGGTACACCATACATACTGATGGTCTTCTCTGGGGTGGATGGGATCTTCTAGCAAGACGATGAGACACGACACACGACTAGAAATGTCCCACATTGATTGGAAGAGCTGAGCAAGACTTCCAAGTACTACCCTGCAACCAGTTATCGTTCTCAGCCCATATTACGAACCTGACTCGGTCATGCAGGTACATTCTCCACAATATCAGACGCATCCGACCCTTCCTCTCTCAGGAGGCCTCCCAGGTGCTCGTCCAGTCTCTTGTCATTTCAAGGCTGGACTACTGCAACTCACTCCTGGCTGGTCTTCCTCTGCAGACCATCAGGCCCTTACAACTGATCCAGAATGCAGCAGCACGGCTCGTCTTCAATCTTCCCAAGTTCACTCATGTCACTCCACTGCTGCGCTCCCTTCACTGGCTTCCTGTAGCTGCTCGCATTCAGTTTAAAGTTCTGATGCCTACAAAGCCAAGAATGGACCAGCTCCTCCTGACCTTATGGCAATGGTCAAAAGCTGATCAGCACCTCGAGCCCTTTGCGCTTCAAGTACGGCTCGGCTTGACCCGCCATCCCTCAAGATTCATGGAAGACATGCAACAAAACGCTTCTCTGTCCTGGAGCCCAGATGGTGGAACGAACTTCCACTGGCTGTCCGAACAGCGAACTCTCTCGCGGTCTTCAAACGCAGACTGAAGACCCATCTCTTTGTAAAGTACTTATAAACACTATATACTAAAGTACTGGTATAAACTGTAATTGCACTTTATCTTCTAGGAACTCTGGATAAGTACTGCACTTGTACTGTATGTAGTCTTGTATTTGTTCTCTTCTCTGTAGGTGTTCCAGTCTTGCTAGATATTGCATTGTCTTGTTTCTAGGTATCAGCACTGGCCCTGTGTTTATGGCAGTGTTTGAGTATAAGAGTAGTTTGGACTTAAACCTGTTTGTACTAGATAGAGATTCATACTCTAACTGAACACTAAGCACTTCTGTAAGTCGCTCTGGATAAGAGCATCTGCTAAATGCCGTAAATGTAAATGTAAATAATTCCCCAGACTTGAACCCAGTTGAGCATCTGTGGGACCACCTGGATGGTGGTGTTGGCTCTATGGAGCTCCCTCCAGCAGCTGTGGGATGCAGCACTGCAGTCAGCATGGCTCCAGATACCTGTGACCACCTACCACGACCTTATCGAGTCTCCCAGTCCGTCTAGCTGCTGTCCGGCGGTTACTCTGGATATTGGCTCACGCTCAGCATGTTATTTTTTTTTGTTTTTGTAGGATAGACAGACGGAATTCCGCTTTCAAACTGGATCTGTTTTTGTCTTCAGTCCCCAAATGATTGTTAGGTGATGTGGTGAAGGTGCTCCTGTCGCTCATGGATCTCCAAAACAGCAACTTTACAGGAGAGGCCAAAAACTGCCTTTACTTTCAATGTAAGTCAATGGAACCAGAATTTTCTGCCCAAGCTATTTTGAAGCATTTCTATTGGTCCATTCATCACACAATGTAAATGGCGTTTTCAAGGGATGCAGAAAAATAAAAATACATGGTTTTCATTGGACAGCAATGTTATATTTATGAAAAACATTTAAAAAAAACATTTAAATCTTTAATCAAAATTTTGGATTTTACAGATCACTGCTTTCTGGTTTTGCTAGCATTTCACATCACAACGTGGAACTGGGCTCGCATTTAAATAGGTTTTTAGGATTCCCCCTATGGCCGTAACTCAGAAGCTCCAGATCAACCAAACTGTCTTCCACACGGTTAACCACAAGATCCTCCTGTCTCCTCTCACTCATCTTGGAATGGTGATAAGTAACTGTATGGAAGTGGTTTGAGTCCTATCTTGCCTGGTAGCATGGAGACTGTCCACATCTGCTCGGGTGTCCCTCAAGGCTCCATGCTGGGGCCTCTTCTCTTTTCACGCTACACGTACCCCCTTGGTGATGTAATTACTGTAATTTTAGTAATGTCCAATTAGAGGTTCCCTCCCAGCAGTTTGACCCAACAGGTGGTTTTTCTGGTGTGTTTAGAATCATTATCCTCGCTGGGAAAGCCGGCATCCTTCCAGCTCCTGCTTGTTTTTAGTGTTGCGTTTGCTTTCAGGGTTTCTACCTGTGCTGGTTTCCAGTACTGCGGGTGGCCACACTAGCACTAGCACTCATTCCCTTGTTTCTCTCATTCACACACACACACACACACACACACACACACACACACACACACACACACACACACATATATATATATATATATATATATATATATATATATATATATATATATATATATATATATATATATATATATAAAACATACACACATATATGTATGTGAGTGAGTGAGCGAGTATGTGTGTTTGTATGT
Organism: Megaleporinus macrocephalus; assembly: GCA_021613375.1. Taxonomy (NCBI): domain Eukaryota; kingdom Metazoa; phylum Chordata; class Actinopteri; order Characiformes; family Anostomidae; genus Megaleporinus; species Megaleporinus macrocephalus. The sequence continues at coordinate 65,972,717 of CM038702.1, read as the reverse complement.
ATGTGTGTATATGTGAATGTGTGTGTGTGTGTGTGTGTATTTGTGTGTGTGTATATGTGAATGTGTGTGTGTGTATTTGTGTGTGTATATGTGAATGTGTGTGTGTATATGTGAATGTGTGTGTGTGTGTATTTGTGAATGTGTGTGTGTGTATATGTGAATGTGTGTGTGTATTTGTGAATGTGTGTGTGTATTTGTGAATGTGTGTGTGTGTATTTGTGAATGTGTGTGTGTGTATTTGTGAATGTCTGTGTGTGCGTGTGTGTCTATTTGTGCTCACTCCACTCACATTTGTGTACTTACTCCCAAAATCAATCAGACGTTGTGAATCACCTGAATTAGCCTCGTAGATTTCCCAGGTGCTGGACGTTGTGGTTAGACTGCCTGGGCAGTTCATTACTGTCGCTTAGACAGTCAGACAGCACATTGATCAGTACCAGTCTCTTCCTCTTCTCCTCCGTCACTGCCTTCCTCCACCGCTCCTCGTTCCTCTCCTCCTCCTCCACTCTCCTGTCCTCCTACCCTTCCCCCTACACACTAACACTTAATTTTCGTTTAACTCCCAGCTAGAGGCCTAATGCTAATATCTCTGTTCTCCTCCTTTCTTCTCCCTGCCCTTCCCCCGCTCTCCACTCTTACCCTCATCTAACTCACATTTCATATCCATTCAATTAACTCCTAGCTAGCGGCCTGGACACTGCAGCACTGGGAGATGTGTTATAGTCACGTGTGATAAACTTGATCAGCTCTGAAGAATAAACACCTTCAACACTCACTGCTGACCTTCTCCGTCCACCTGCGAGGTCCTGAACATCTCCCTAACGCTGCTGTGACTCACAGTAACCCTGCACATCATCACTCCACGTACTGTCAGTGTAATTCAGTAATTATCTATCTACCAATCTATCTATCTATCTACCTCAGTATATCTATCTATCTATCTATCTATCTATCTATCTATCTATCTATCTATCTATCTATCTATCTATCTATCCCAAGACATCTATCTATCTATCTATCTATCTATCTATCTATCTATCTATCTATATATCTATCTATCCCAATATATATATATCTATCTATCTATCTATCTATCTATCTATCTATCTATCTATCCCAATATATCTATCTATCTATCTATCTATCTATCTATCTATCTATCTATCTATCTATCTATATCTATCTATCTATCTATCTATCCCAATATATCTATCTATCTATCTATCTATCTATCTATCTCAGTATATCTATCTATCTATCTATCTATATATCTATCTATCTATCTATCTATCTATCTATCTATCTACCTCAGTATATCTATCTATCTATCTATCTATCTATCTATCTATCTATCTATCTATCTATCTAGCTAGCTATCTATCTATCTATCTATCTACCTTAGTATATCTATCTATCTATCTATCTATCTATCTATCTATCTATCTATCTATCTATCTATCTATCTCTCTGTCTAGAGAGGTAGATAATATATATATATATATATATATATATATATATATATATATATATATATATATATATATATATATATATATATATATATATATATAAACACAACACTGTAGCGTCTCAGGACACACAGACAGTGTGGGTTCATGTGGCTGTTTGTGGGTTTGTGCAGGGCTGATGTTCTCCAGAGCTGTATTAAAACCTGGACCACAGTCAGATGCTGATGATGCTGTACAGGCGGAGTATAAACGGCCGGTCTCTCTGCTCAGTAAACTTGTAGAGCTGCTCTGTTGTTGCTGTATTGTGGGATATTGGGGTGGAATGGGTTTGGTAAAAGCACTTAGTGGCCGTAGATCAGAGGAGGCTCTTGCACAAGGAGGGTCTCTCAGATCAGACCACTGATTTCTTCCACGTAAGCACACACTTGTTACTGAATGACCACAGCGGTTCTCTGAAGTCAGTGTGTCTCTCAAATGCCTTTCCTGCAGTACAGTATGGTTACTAATCCGAGCCCTACTTGAGTAGCCATGATTGTTTTCCATCGCACGAGGGGGCTTTCAAACTAGGCGGGGGGGGGGGTCCCTTATTGTTTTGTGTACTTCATGGCCTGAATGTACGACTGAATGTATCTCCACTAAGGTAATGTTTACAAGAGAATACAAGCTTTCAGTACGAATTGATGTAAAGGGGTTGAATTCCATGTGATTTGGAGCATTTCTATTGGTCCAGTCATCATAAAACTATACTATGTTGCCAAAAGTATTTGAGTATTTGAGAACTTAGGAACTCCAGAGACGTCCCATTCTTAATTCATAGGCTTTAATATGATGTTGGCCCAACCTTTGCAGCTACAACAGCTTCAACTCCTCTCTCCACACGGTTTAGGAGAGTGTTTATGGGAACGTTTGACCGTTCTTCCAGAAGACCATTGGTGAGGTCAGACACTATTGTTGGACGAGAAGGTCTGGCTCTTAGTCTCTGCTCTAATTCATCCCAAAGGTCTTCTATCAGGTTGAGGCAGGCCAGTCAAGATCTTCCACACCAAATTCGCTCCTCCATGTCTTTATGTAGCTGCTTTGTGCACTGGTGGGCAATCATGCTGGAACAGGAAGGGTCCGTCCTCAAGCTGTCCCCACAAAGTTGGGAGCATGAAGTTGTAGAAAATCTCTTGGTCTGCTGAAGCCTTAAGAGTTCCTTTCACTGGAACTAAGGAGCCGAGTCCACCTCCTGAAAAACAACCCCACACCATAATCCCCCCTCTAGAGTCCAGTGGTGGCGTTACACCACTGCATCCAACGCTTGGTGATGTAAGGCTTGGATGCAGCTCCTCGGCCATGGAGATCCACTCCATGAAGCTGTCTACGCTCTGTTCTTGAGCTGACCTGAAGACCACATGAAGTTTGGATGTCTGTAGAGATTGACTCTGTAGAAAGTTGGCGATCTCTACGTTCTCTGTTTGGAATGAATCCCAGTTTATTGTTTACTGTAATGTGTTAAGTGGTTTATTGATGAACTGAACAATTTCAACACTTTACTGTGTTTATGGGTCATCTGTAGCAGCTGACAGAAGTAGGGTGTGTCTCAAATCCTAGTGATCTCCTACATAGGCAGCATGGTACATCATAGTATGCACTCCCGACATGTTCCAATTCTTACATACCTTAAACATGCTGTCTACTGAGAAACCTTATTTAGACCTGATTTTAAGAAAGCATTGAACGCTTCCTCAGCCGCTAAGACAAAAAAATGTGAGTTATTTTGATTCTCTCTGAAGTTTTAATGTGTTTCTGGACATATAATCACACAAAACAGTATTTTATTATCAACTCTGTAACGAGTCCTTCACCATTTAGCAGTTTTATACTCGAGCCATTAGCATTTATGCTAGCTATTTTGGACACTGGCCGGTAGCTTAGCAACCAGCTGCAGTGGGCGGGAACAAGCCGTGACGCAGTCTCTCTCTAACTAGAGCGTCTCAGTAATCTGTTTTATGAGGAGAGATGAGGAGAGAACACTGCTACTTACACAGCTGCTACCTAGACAGCCTACTTAGACACTCACTAGGGTCTGAGACGTACCACATTGCTAGTCCAAGTAAGATCTCGGTTTGTTGTCCTTTTCTGCTGCTAAAGTTATCCCATTCTCTGTTTATGTGCTCTTCTGCATCCCATAATGCATAGCACACCTGGCTACAGGAGCCGTTTAGCTCAAACTTGTGGAGACCACCTAATACTTGGGTCGATCAAGGTTGGATCACGTTCTCCCCGCAAACGAACCTCTCCAAAGTTCGTTTAGAGCCGAACCAAGGCCGCCTCCTCTCGGTGATGTGTTTTGGTCCGCACCCGAGTCCAATTACTGTTTTCACACCTGCCAAAGCGAACCACACCAACGATCAGGGTCTGTTTTAACCAGACTAAACCAGTACTGGTGTGAAAACACCTTTAAATCAGCTCATAGGAATTGAACTACTGGCTCATGCACTCAAAACAAAGATAACATATCCAACAAATAGTCGTCTGACATTCACCCCTGTGTATACAGCATTTTATTACATAGATGGGGCGAAGCTGTTTGAGATTCAGATTTAAAACATTGAAATCTGAAGCATAGAGGACTATTATCTTTCAGTTCCACAGTGAGTCATACAGCCAGTACTTTAACTCAGGCCTTTAATAGGTCG
>CM038702.1:65956067-65963567 GCA_021613375.1 Megaleporinus macrocephalus | reverse complement strand
TCAAATTCTGTGCACGCCTAAGCGAGCGTGGCTTCTTTGTACCCTCCTTTGGCCTCTGTGGTCATGCGGGCCTCTTCGATAATGGCTGAATTTACAGTGAGTCATTTGTCTGAATGGTGGAGTCGTCCTCCGTGAGCCATTCGCTTCAGCGTTGGCTCTGAAAAGCAGAAGCTTAATTAAAAAGCTCTTTCTTTTTTTTACTTTTCAAAGCGAGACCTTGACCGGAATAGACCGCGTCCCAGAAGCTGATTGAGAAAGTTGGCGTTGGGAGGGAGTCCGGTCAAACGCGGTTTTCCTTCGCCAAAGAAAGAGGCTGTGCGGTTCAGCGAGAGCCGGAACGCTTCTCCCGCGTGGGGTTACATTGTAGAAAGGAGGTGTTTGTGTGAGATGCACTGGGTTTCCTCATTTAATGCTTGTCGAAAGTTTGTTCAATGTCCTCCTGAAGATTCTACAACACGATCCCAAAGAATTCGGAAAATGAACCACATCATAATTGAATTATCAATCAATCAATCAATCAATCGACCAATCAACATTTTTTTGACCCCGGATAGAGAGTGACCGCCCTCCTCTAGTCAACCCTGGATAGCGAGAGAGCGGCCATCCTCCTGGTTCACCAGGATAAATAGAAAGTGACCGTCCTCCTCTGGTGGGCCCCTCAGATAGAGAGAGAGAGAATGACCGCTCTCTGGTCGACCCCGGATATATAGAGAGAGTGACCACTCTCCTCTGGTCGACCCGGATATATAGAGAGAGTGACCACTCTCCTCTGGTCGACCCGGATAGAGAGAGAGAGTGACCATCCTCCTCTGGTCGACCCCAGATAAAGAGAGAGGGACCATCCTCCTCTGGTCGACCCTGGATAGTAAGAGAGTGACCGTTCTCATCTGGTTCACCAGGATGAAGAGAGAGTGACCATCCTCCTCTGGTCGACCCCAGATAAAGAGAGAGTGACCATCCTCCTCTGGTCGACCCTGGATAGTGAGAGAGTGACCGTCCTCATCTGGTTCACCAGGATAGATAGAAAGTGACCATCCTCCTCTGGTGGGCCCCTCAGATAGAGAGGTTGCGAGTGACTGTCTTCCTCTGGTCGACCCGGATAGAGAGAGAGAGTGACCATCCTCCTCTGGTCAACCCAGATAGAGAGAGAGAGTGACCATCCTCCTCTGGTCAACCCAGATAGAGAGAGAGAGTGACCATCCTCCTCTGGTCGACCCCGGATAGAGAGAGAGAGTGACCATCTCTTCTGGTCGATCCTGGATAGAGAGAGAGAGAGAGAGAGAGAGAGAGAGTGACCAAGAAGGACGGTCCTCCACTGGTCTACCCCAGGTAGAGAGAGAGTGACCATCCTCCTCTGGTCGACCCCGGATAGAGAGAGAGTGACCGTCCTCCTCTGGTCGACCCCCGATAGAGAGAGAGTAACCGCCCTCCTCTGGTCGACCCCCAATAGAGAGAGAGTGACCGTCCTCCTCTGGTCGACCCCCGATAGAGAGAGAGTGACCACTCTCCTCTGGTCGACCCCCGATAGAGAGAGAGTAACCGTCCTCCTCTGGTCGACCTCCGATAGAGAGAGAGTGACCGTCCTCCTCTGGTCGACCCCCGATAGAGAGAGAGTAACCGTCCTCCTCTGGTCGACCTCCGATAGAGAGAGAGTGACCGTCCTCCTCTGGTCGACCTCCGATAGAGAGAGAGTGACCGTCCTCCTCTGGTCGACCCCCGATAGAGAGAGAGTAACCTTCCTCCTCTGGTCGACCCCCAATAGAGAGAGAGTAACCGTCCTCCTCTGGTCGACCCCGGATAGAGAGAGAGTAACCTTCCTCCTCTGGTCGACCCCGGATAGTGAGAGAGTAACCGTCCTCCTCTGGTTGACCCCGGATAGAGAGAGAGTGACCATCCTCCTCTGGTCGACCCCCGATAGAGAGAGAGTAACCGTCCTCCTCTGGTCGACCCCCGATAGAGAGAGAGTAACCTTCCTCCTCTTGTCGACCCCAGATAGGAAGAGAGTAACCGCCCTCCTCTGGTTGACCCCGGATAGAGAGAGAGTGACCATCCTCCTCTGGTCGACCCCCGATAGAGAGAGAGTAACCGTCCTCCTCTGGTCGACCCCCGATAGAGAGAGAGTAACCTTCCTCCTCTTGTCGACCCCAGATAGGAAGAGAGTAACCGCCCTCCTCTGGTCGACCCCGGATAGAGAGAGAGTGACCATCCTCCTCTGGTCGACCCCCGATAGAGAGAGAGTAACCGTCCTCCTCTGGTCGACCCCCGATAGAGAGAGAGTAACCGCCCTCCTCTGGTCGACCCCCAATAGAGAGAGAGTGACCATCCTCCTCTGGTCGACCCCCGATAGAGAGAGAGTAACTGTCCTCCTCTGGTCGACCCCCGATAGAGAAAGAGTAACCGCTCTCCTCTGGTCGACCCCCGATAGAGAGAGAGTAACCGCCCTCCTCTTGTCGACCCCAGATAGAAAGAGAGTAACCGCCCTCCTCTGGTCGACCCCCGATAGAGAGAGAGTGACCATCCTCCTCTGGTCGACCCCCGATAGAGAGAGAGTAACCGTCCTCCTCTGGTCGACCCCGGATAGAGAGAGAGTAACCGTCCTCCTCTGGTCGACCCCCGATAGAGAGAGAGTAACCGTCCTCCTCTGGTCGACCCCCGATAGAGAGAGAGTAACCGCCCTCCTCTTGTCGACCCCAGATAGAAAGAGAGTAACCGTCCTCCTCTGGTCGACCCCCGATAGAGAGAGAGTAACCTTCCTCCTCTGGTCGACCCCCGATAGAGAGAGAGTAACCGTCCTCCTCTGGTCGACCCCGGATAGAGAGAGAGTAACCTTCCTCCTCTGGTCGACCCCCGATAGAGAGAGAGTAACCGTCCTCCTCTGGTCGACCCCCGATAGAGAGAGAGTAACCTTCCTCCTCTGGTCGACCCCCGATAGAGAGAGAGTAACCGTCCTCCTCTGGTCGACCCCCGATAGAGAGAGAGTAACCGCCCTCCTCTTGTCGACCCCAGATAGAAAGAGAGTAACCGTCCTCCTCTGGTCGACCCCCGATAGAGAGAGAGTAACCTTCCTCCTCTGGTCGACCCCCGATAGAGAGAGAGTAACCGTCCTCCTCTGGTCGACCCCCGATAGAGAGAGAGTAACCGCCCTCCTCTTGTCGACCCCAGATAGAAAGAGAGTAACCGTCCTCCTCTGGTCGACCCCCGATAGAGAGAGAGTAACCGCCCTCCTCTGGTCGACCCCCGATAGAGAGAGAGTGACCGTCCTTCTCTTGTTGACCCCAGATAGAAAGAGAGACCATCCTCATCTGGTCGACCCCAAATAGGTTCTCATAGGATCTTCCAGTAAGACAATGAGACACGTCACACGACTAGAAATGTCTCACATTGGTTGGAAGAGCTTACCAAGACCTCCAAGTACTACACTGGACCCCTAATTCCCGTGACTTCTTTCAACCCAACTGAGCATCTGTGGGACCACCTGGATGGTAGTGTTGGCTTTATGGGTCCTCTTCCACGCTCCCTCCAGCAGCATGCACTGCAGTCAGCACAGCTCCAGGACGTTATTGAGTCTCCCAATCTCAGGACAGCTCCTGTCCGTTCTGCATATGGCGGTCACTCTGAATATTGAGCGGTCATAATAATGTGACTCCACTGTGTATCAGTTTTATGTAGCAGGTCAGGTGTTGCCTTAAATTGCTCGTGGACAACAAACTGATGTCCCCAGTAAGATCTAAATACGCACACATGCACAGGCTTCCTCCCGACACTTGCTGTTTCTGTCCAGAGCTGTCAGTGACGTCTCCCCCTGTAATTTCCACATTCTAGCTCTATTATAAAATTCTGCACGCTGTGTTAATTATTCAGTATTAGCGTCTCCAGACTGCAGCGTTAAAAGCCTCTCTCCACAGAAATCGGCTCCTAAACATAGATTTGTGTGAGTGTGTGTGTGTCTATATATGAGTGTATAGAATGTGTGTGAGCTCGTTTGTGGAGGTTGAATCAAATTTAGGGCCTGATTTTGTTTGAAAGTGTACAGTTTTGGCTCTTCTGGTTTCTGAAAACAGGACCTTCTTCAAACGCTCTACACTGTTTACTAGTTTAACTTTGTTAAAGGTGCTGTAGAGATGAAAAGCTGTACTGATATTGTTACATGGTGTAATAATAATAAGAGTTCAGAACATATGACCGTACATACCGTGAACCAGGGCCGGACTGGGCCGACAGTCCTCAGGGGCCGTTGCTCTTGGGTTTTTTCTCTTCCTTTTTTTTTTTTAAGAGATTGGCCCAGCAACAGCGGGCAGAAAGAGGAGCAGCCAGAGAACAGGGTGTGGACAGAGAACCCGATGGATAGAGTGAGCGGGAGAGTGTAGTACGTAAGCAGGTAGTAATGTTAGGGGCAGTCGTGGCCTGTGTTGCAGGTTGCCGGTTCAACCCCCAGGATCCCCCAGGCCACCGCTCCGGGCACGTGTGCTCCCTAGTGTGTGTGTGTATGTAGGTGTTTCACTGCACGGATGGGTTAAATGCGGAGGTTAAATTCCGCTGTGTACAAAAAAAATTCGAGTGTCTAAATTCTAAAATAACAACACAGGGACTTTGAGGTGATGGAGTTAACGTTAGGATAACACAGGGACTTTGAGGTGATGGAGGTAACGTTAGGATAACACAGGGACGTTGAGGTGATGGAGGTAACGTTAGGATAACACAGGGACTTTGAGGTGATGGAGGTAACGTTAGGATAACACAGGGACTTTGAGGTGATGGAGGTAACGTTAGGATAACACAGGGACGTTGAGGTGATGGAGGTAACGTTAGGATAACACAGGGACTTTGAGGTGATGGAGGTAACGTTAGGATAACACAGGGACTTTGAGGAGATGGAGTTAACGTTAGGATAACACAGGGACGTTGAGGTGATGGAGGTAACGTTAGGATAACACAGGGACTTTGAGGTGATGGAGGTAACGTTAGGATAACACAGGGACTTTGAGGTGATGGAGGTAACGTTAGGATAACACAGGGACTTTGAGGTGATGGAGGTAACGTTAGGATAACACAGAAACTTTGAGGTGATGGAGGTAACGTTAGGATAACACAGGGACTTTGAGTTGATGGAGGTAACGTTAGGATAACACAGGGACTTTGAGGTGATGGAGTTAACGTTAGGATAACACAGGGACTTTGAGGTGATGGAGGTAACGTTAGGATAACACAGGGACTTTGAGGTGATGGAGGTAACGTTAGGATAACACAGGGACTTTGAGGTGATGGAGGTAACGTTAGGATAACACAGGGACTTTGAGGTGATGGAGGTAACGTTAGGATAACACAGGGACTTTGAGGTGATGGAGTTAACGTTAGGATAACACAGGGACTTTGAGGTGATGGAGGTAACGTTAGGATAACACAGGGACGTTTTTGAGGTGATGGAGTTAACGTTAGGATAACACAGGGACTTTGAGGTGATGGAGGTAACGTTAGGATAACACAGGGACTTTGAGGTGATGGAGTTAACGTTAGGATAACACAGGGACTTTGAGGTGATGGAGGTAACGTTAGGATAACACAGGGACTTTGAGGTGATGGAGGTAACGTTAGGATAACACAGGGACGTTGAGGTGATGGAGGTAACGTTAGGATAACACAGAGACTTTGAGGTGATGGAGGTAACGTTAGGATAACACAGGGACTTTGAGGTGATGGAGGTAACGTTAGGATAACACAGGGACTTTGAGGTGATGGAGGTAACGTTAGGATAACACAGGGACTTTGAGGAGATGGAGTTAACGTTAGGATAACACAGGGACTTTGAGGTGATGGAGGTAACGTTAGGATAACACAGGGACTTTGAGGTGATGGAGGTAACGTTAGGATAACACAGGGACTTTGAGGTGATGGAGGTAACGTTAGGATAACACAGGGACTTTGAGGTGATGGAGGTAACGTTAGGATAACACAGGGACTTTGAGGTGATGGAGGTAACGTTAGGATAACACAGGGACTTTGAGGTGATGGAGGTAACGTTAGGATAACACAGGGACTTTGAGGTGATGGAGGTAACGTTAGGATAACACAGGGACTTTGAGGTGATGGAGGTAACGTTAGGATAACACAGGGACTTTGAGGTGATGGAGTTAACGTTAGGATAACACAGGGACTTTGAGGTGATGGAGGTAACGTTAGGATAACACAGGGACGTTTTTGAGGTGATGGAGTTAACGTTAGGATAACACAGGGACTTTGAGGTGATGGAGGTAACGTTAGGATAACACAGGGACTTTGAGGTGATGGAGTTAACGTTAGGATAACACAGGGACTTTGAGGTGATGGAGGTAACGTTAGGATAACACAGGGACTTTGAGGTGATGGAGGTAACGTTAGGATAACACAGGGACGTTGAGGTGATGGAGGTAACGTTAGGATAACACAGGGACTTTGAGGTGATGGAGGTAACGTTAGGATAACACAGGGACTTTGAGGTGATGGAGGTAACGTTAGGATAACACAGGGACTTTGAGGTGATGGAGGTAACGTTAGGATAACACAGGGACTTTGAGGAGATGGAGTTAACGTTAGGATAACACAGGGACTTTGAGGTGATGGAGGTAACGTTAGGATAACACAAGGACTTTGAGGTGATGGAGGTAACGTTAGGATAACACAGGGACTTTGAGGTGATGGAGGTAACGTTAGGATAACACAGGGACTTTGAGGTGATGGAGGTAACGTTAGGATAACACAGGGACTTTGAGGTGATGGAGGTAACGTTAGGATAACACAGGGACTTTGAGGAGATGGAGTTAACGTTAGGATAACACAGGGACTTTGAGGTGATGGAGGTAACGTTAGGATAACACAGGGACTTTGAGGTGATGGAGGTAACGTTAGGATAACACAGGGACTTTGAGGTGATGGAGGTAACGTTAGGATAACACAGGGACTTTGAGGTGATGGAGGTAACGTTAGGATAACACAGGGACGTTAGCTCTATTACATGAGAGTGATTAGTAAGTATCAGTGATTAGTATCAGTATTTATTGGTATTATTTGCGTACTTCCCAAATTCTGGCAGCCACGTACGACACCTTCTTCTAATAAAATAGTAAACGGTCAGGGCTGAGAAGAGCTGAATGAGCAGCAAGTTTTCATTTTCGGCTACATCATAGCGTTTTAGATATTTAGGTTAAAGGTCTGTTGAAAGGCTGCATAGTTTAAATTTGTAGCCTCTATGCTGCGGTTCAACATGTTTTAAAAACACTCAAACAAGTGAAATAACAGATCTTAAAACTGATAAATGAAGTAAAAGCTTTGTAATTTAAGTTTTACTAAAGTAAGTGTATAAAAGTATTATTAGTAAAAGCTATGCTCACAGTAAGACCATGTCAAATCCTGATGTGTTGTATGAGTTCACAAAGCAGCCCTGTCTGTTTTTAGTCTGATCTAAATCCATGTTATAGCTTTTTAAAGGAGGGAGCAGCTTTTAACCTGGATAATTAGATTTGAGCT
>CM038702.1:65948567-65951067 GCA_021613375.1 Megaleporinus macrocephalus | reverse complement strand
ACTGTTAGACTAGAAATACTACACACACTGCAGATTCATACTGGATTCAAATTACTTCACCATTATTACTGTTAGACTAGAAATACTACACACACTGCAGATTCATACTGGATTCAAATTACTTCACCGTTATTACTGTTAGACTAGAAATACTACACACACTGCAGATTCATACTGGATTCAAATTACTTCACCGTTATTACTGTTAGACTAGAAATACTACACACACTGCAGATTCATACTGGATTCAAATTACTTCACCATTATTACAGTTAGACTAGAAATACTACACACACTGCAGATTCATACTGGATTCAAATTACTTTACCGTTATTACTGTTAGACTAGAAATACTACACACACTGCAGATTCATACTGGATTCAAATTACTTTACCGTTACTACTGTTAGACTAGAAATACTACACACACTGCAGATTCATACTGGATTCAAATTACTTCACCATTATTACTGTTAGACTAGAAATACTACACACACTGCAGATTCATACTGGATTCAAATTACTTCACCGTTATTACTGTTAGACTAGAAATACTACACACACTGCAGATTCATACTGGATTCAAATTACTTCACCATTATTACAGTTAGACTAGAAATACTACACACACTGCAGATTCATACTGGATTCAAATTACTTTACCGTTATTACTGTTAGACTAGAAATACTACACGCACTGCAGATTCATACTGGATTCAAATTACTTTACCGTTACTACTGTTAGACTAGAAATACTACACACACTGCAGATTCATACTGGATTCAAATTACTTCACCATTATTACAGTTAGACTAGAAATACTACACACACTGCAGATTCATACTGGATTCAAATTACTTCACCATTATTACAGTTAGACTAGAAATACTACACACACTGCAGATTCATACTGGATTCAAATTACTTCACCATTATTACAGTTAGACTAGAAATACTACACACACTGCAGATTCATACTGGATTCAAATTACTTTACCATTATTACTGTTAGACTAGAAATACTACACACACTGCAGATTCATACTGGATTCAAATTACTTCACCATTATTACAGTTAGACTAGAAATACTACACACACTGCAGATTCATACTGGATTCAAATTACTTCACCATTATTACTGTTAGACTAGAAATACTACACACACTGCAGATTTATACTGGATTCAAATTACTTCACCATTATTACAGTTAGACTAGAAATACTACACACACTGCAGATTCATACTGGATTCAAATTACTTCACCGTTATTACTGTTAGACTAGAAATACTACACACACTGCAGATTCATACTGGATTCAAATTACTTCACCGTTATTACTGTTAGACTAGAAATACTACACACACTGCAGATTCATACTGGATTCAAATTACTTCACCATTATTACTGTTAGACTAGAAATACTACACGCACTGCAGATTCATACTGGATTCAAATTACTTCACCGTTATTACTGTTAGACTAGAAATACTACACACACTGCAGATTCATACTGGATTCAAATTACTTTACCGTTATTACTGTTAGACTAGAAATACTACACACACTGCAGATTCAGCGATTGAGCACCGAGCAGCCCACACAGTCTAGTCGGGCTATGCCTGAAAAGACCACCCATACAGTTCAGGTACAGGTGCAGTGTCTTATAGGCAGGACCCATCTACTGACTGTAAGGTCTAGCAATGCTCTGGAATGCTCATGTTCGCAATTACTGGAAAACCTGAAGGAGGGAGGTTGGGAAGAACAGCCTGCCCAGTCAAACCCTGAATGGTGAATTGTTATTACTGTAATTATTATTGTCAATTCTGAGGACTCCTGACACAGCAGATAGGTACCAATGGGCAAAAGGCCCCAGCAGTGGCAGAAGCAAAATCAAGAGCATGAGAGAAGTTTGGACAGGCTATGGATTGGCTTCAGAAAGTTCTGGACAAGCATCTGGGAGGTCTGCATCCCCACCCTCTCCTATGGTCACAAGTTTTGGGTAATGGGAATAAGTTCACCAATACAAGTGGCGGTCATTTCCTCACAGGGTTGCAGGCCACACTTTACTTGATAGAGTGAGGAATCATCTGTGAGGAACTCTAAGTAGAGCCACTACTCCTCCACATTGACAGGGGTCAATTGAGATGGTTTGGGCATCTGGTTACGATGCCCCTTGGCTGCCTCCTGTTGAGGTTTACTAGCCACTGCTGACTGAAACAGAACCTTGAGGTTGCCCCAGGAGCCGTTGGAAGGATTCTATTTCCATATATTGGCCTGGAAACAGCTCGGGATCCCCCAGAATTAGCTGGAGGAAGTTGTGGTCTACATGGCCCTCTGAGCTTCTCTGCTTTCCTTACTGCAACCACAATCCTTGCTGGACTCCACTACTGTAAGAAGATGGATGTATGGATGGTAGAAAATGATGATGCTTTTAAAATTAGACGTATGGCTTAACCAATAATGAGCATGATGATTTCCTTTCTAAACAGTCAGAAG